>NDXB01005460.1:2014-13753 GCA_002631895.1 Agapornis roseicollis
ACTCCATAGGGACCCCTATCAGTGCATTTTGGGACCCCAGGAGCCAGGCACTACATTATACCCAGGGACCCCATACAGCACCCACAGGGACCCCCATCCAGGGACCCCCAAACAGCCCCCATTAACTCCACAGGGACCCCTATCAGTGCACTTGGGGACTCCATAACCAGCCTGACTGGGGACCCCAAGAGCCAGGTACCTGTTATACCCAGGGACCCCCAAACAGTCCCCATTAACTGCCCAGGGACCCCCATCAGTGCACTTGGGGACCCCCATTAGCGACTCCCACCACATCCTGCCCACGACCCCCCCACACCCCAACAAGGGGTGTCCCCCCCTTCCCCACCGACCTTCCTCGGCACCGTCATGATGATGGGTTCGCACTTGCGCTCATGGAGCTTGTAGAACCTATGGTGATGGGGACAAAGGGGGTCCCAGGTGTGAATGGGGGTGCAAGGGGGGAGTCCCCCCCACCTCTGTCCCCATGGATGCCCCCGTGCCCACCTGGCGATCTCGCACTTGCTGACATCCAGCCCCCGCTTGGGCATCCAGCCCATGCCCCGCTGCGGCTCCTTGCTGGTGAAGGTGTTGAGGAAATGGATGTAGGGAGGCTCCTCCGTGATCTCAAAGTACCGGATGCTCGAATCCCCCTGGGAACAGGGCGTTAGAGGGGGGCTGTGACCATGGGAGGGGCAAACAGGGGTTGGAGGTCCCCTACCTTGCCGCAGACATAGACCACATTGGTGTCGGGGTCATAGAAAGGCAGCAGAGCCCCATTGCTGGAGTCCAGCTCCTGCAGCCCCATGGGCTCGTCCAGGTTCTCCTGTGGGGCAGTACGTGAGTCCTATGTGGGGAGGGGGGGTCCCCCCCATGGAGACAGCCCCATGGGACCCCCGGGATGCTCCTCACCAGATCCCACAGCGCCAGCTGCCGCTCACTCATGCGGCTGAAGCCAGTGGTGAAAATCTTGCCATCGGCCAAGAAGATGGCCCGCATGGGGCGAGCCCCCTCGTGTGCCTTCTCCTTCTCCTATGGGGGGTGACACAATGGCCTCATCAGCACCCCATGGGACATGGAGCATGATGAAGGATGAGGGCACTGCTGTGGGATGTTCCCACGAGGATGAAGGGATCCAACGGGGGGCACTCACGGCCACCACGGTGCCGCGGCGCGGGTCGATGACCCGAACGCTCTTGTCCTTGCAGGCGGTGCAGAAGCGGGCGCCGTCGCGGCTCCAGCTCACGCTGTAGATGAGGTCTGGGTGCAGCCCCTCCAGGCGGTAGAGTTCCTCTGCCGTGCCCACGTTCCAGATGAGCACCACGTTGTCACAGCCTTGGGGACAGCATCAGGGCCTATGGGGTCATCCCCCATCACCGGCACCCCCTCCCCGCATCCCCATCCCTGTGGTATCCCCGTACCAGCGCTGAGCAGCACGTTGCGGGCAGTGGGGTGCCAAGTGATGATGCCTACGCGCTTGGAGTGCCCCTCAAGCATCACCACCGGCTCCGTCAGCGGCTGGCTCAGGCCATTCTCTGGGATCTGCCAGACCTACAGGGACAGCAAAGGCCAATGGGGGTCCACAACGTGGGGATCCCCCCATGTCACCCCCATGCTCCTGCTGCCCCCCCCCCCCCCCCACCATGACAGTGCAATCCTCGGAGCCACTGGCAATGACGTGGTCGTTGTGGGGACACCAGTCGATGTCCAGCACGGGGCCCGTGTGCCCGCACACCGTTGGGTAGGACTTGTCGATGCGGCCAGTCTGAGGCCATGGGGACATCAGGATGGGGTCACCTATAAAGGTGCAGAGCCCCCCCCCTCTATTCCCATTCCCACCTTGTGCAAGGGGAGGACAAGGAAGGCTCCGCCGCCGCTGGCCTCCACAATGATGGCCACGAAGGAGGGGTTGACGGCGCAGAAGGTGCTGTCCCAGGTGACGCGGGACACACGGATGTCATCGTAGCACTGCTCCGTCTTCACCGGCTGCCCGAACACGTGCCGGAACTTGCTCTGCCGAACCACCTTCCGGAACGACATGGCTGGGGGGAGCACCCGGTGTCAGCGCCGCGGCACCGGTGTGTGGGGCAGGGACGTGGTACCTGCTGTGGGGCTGTGTGGTCCCGTCCCCATCCCTGCTTCCATTCCCCGCCCTGGGTAAAGGGCAGCTCGGCTCCTCCCCAAGCGGGAAGAGGGAACTGCCCTGTGCCTGCCGGGCAAAGGAATCTGCCCTGCCCCATGGTGTGGGGATGGGAGAGAGGGACGGGCATGGGGGGGGAGGAGAAAGGGGTTTGGATGGGGAGAGAAAGGGGATGGGATGATGGGATGGGGTGGTCCTGGTGGGTTATGGGGATGGGGACGGAGACAGGGGCAGGAGATGGGGACAGAAAAGAGGGCACGTATGGTCTGTCAGGATGGGGATGGGATGGCCCCACTGTGTAAGGTGATGGGGATGGAGATGGGGACGGGATGGGGTGGCCCCACTGGGTTAAGGGGATGGAGATAAGGACAAGGGATAGGGACAGGGATGGCCCTGCTGGGTAAGAATATGGGGACAAGGGATGGGGACAGGCTACGGGGTGACCCCACTGCGTAAAGGGACAGGGATGGGAATGGGGTCAAGCATGAGGATGAAGTGGCCTCTCTGAGTAAAAGGACAGGGATAGAAATGAGGACGGGGGATGGGAATGGGGACAGGGGCAGGCACACAGGATGGGGACAGGGATGGGTTGGCCCCACTGTGTAAGGGGGCAGGGATGGGGACAAGGATGGGGTGGCCTCACTGTGTAAGGAAACAGGAATACAAATGAGGATGGGATGGGGACAGGAAATGGGGACAGGGACAATGGACGGGGACAGGGGCCGGGATGGCCCCGCTGTGTAACGGGACAAGGATGGGATCGGGAGGACCCCCTGGGTCAGGGATGGGGACCCCCGGGAAGGAGAACGGGGGGACCCGGGGGACAGGGATGGGTCCGGGGCCGTCGCTCCGGGTGCGGGTCCGGGTGCGGGTCCGGGTGCGGGTCCGGGTGCGGGTCCGGGTGCGGGTCCGGGTGCGGGTCCGGGTGCGGGTCCGGGTCCGGGTGCGGCCCCGTCCACCCCCCTTTCCCCGGTCCCGCACGGGGGGGGTCGGTCCCGCACTCACCGGGGCCGCGGCGGGGGCAGCGGCGGTGGCGGCGGCAGCGCGGCGGGAGGGGGCGGGGGCAGGAAGTGAGCGGGGCCGGCCCGCCCCGCGCCTGCGCCCGGGAACGGGGTGGGGGGGACCGGGGGAGGAGCGGGACCGGGGGGCATGGGACCGGGGGGCAACGGGGGCGGGACCCGCAGTCGGGATGGGGAGGGGTGGGGGACCGGAGGGGGCTTGTGGGGTTACTGGTGGGGGTGTGATGGTGGGGGCATAGGGGTGGTGATGGGTGACACCGGGGTGATGGGTGGCACAGAGATGGCAGTGGCGGCCGGCACGGGGGTGACAGTGGTGGGCGGCACAGGGATAACGATGGGCAGCACAGCGCCGATGGTGGTGGGTGGCACAGGGGTGACAGTGCTGGGTGACACTGTGGTGAAGGCGAGTGGCACAGGGGTGATGGAGGTGGGTGGCAGAGCGGTGATGGGTGGCATGGTGGTGGCAGTGAATGGCACAGTGGTGGCAGTGGGTGATGCAGTGGTGGCAATGGATACTGTAGTGGTAACAGTGGTGAGTGTCACAGACGTGCCAGCAGGTGATGGAGCAGTGCCAGTGATGGATGCAGTGGCAGTGGATGCCATAGCAGTGCCAGTGGTGGATGAAGGAGCAATGGATGCCATAGCAGTGGCAGTGGTGGATGCAGTGGCAGTAGATGCCATACGGGTGCCGGCAGTGGATGATGCTGTGGCAGTGGATACCATAGCAGTGCCAGTGGTGGATGAAGGAGCAATGGATGCCATAGCAGTGGCAGTGGTGGATGCAGTGGCAGTGGGTGCCATAGCAGTGCCGGTGGTAGATGCAGTGTCAGTAGATGCCATACGGGTGCCGGCAGTGGATGATGCTGTGGCAGTGGATACCATAGCAGTGCCAGTGGTGGATGAAGGAGCAATGGATGCCATAGCAGTGGCAGTGGTGGATGCAGTGGCAGTGGGTGCCATACGGGTGCTGGTGGTGGATGCAGTGGCAGTGGGCGCCATACGGGTGCCGGTGTTGGGTGCAGCGGTGGCAGCAGGGTACACCCTGTGTACCACCGCCGTGCCGAGGGCGCGCAGGGCGCGGGCAGCGTGGTGGCAGGCGCGGGTGCCGAGCAGGAGGTAGAGGCAGGGGTTGACGCAGCTGCTGAGGTTGAAGGCGAGCCCCAGCGGGTACAGGAGGTGGTTGGCGGCCCCGGGGGCCAGCAGCACCGCGAGCTGCACCGCTTGGAAGGGGAGGTGCAGCCCCACGTACGCGCTCAGCGTGGCCCCCACGATGCACTGGAACCGGGTCGTGGGGCGGCCGCGGGCCCGCCCCCGGGACCGCACCAGCACCAGGGCCGCGCCGTGGCTCAGCACCACCACAGCGAAGGGCAGCAGCCCCTCCAGCAGCACCTCGAGCCCGCGCAGCAGCACCTCCCACCCCTTCCGCTCGCTGCGGCACACGGGGAGCCCGGGCAGCTCCTCCTCCGCTACCGACAGCACCACCTCCGGGGCGCTGCAGCCGCCGGCCAGCAGCCAGGCACCGGCGCACAGCGCCGCCGGTAACCGCGCCGGGCGGCGGGAGCGGTACCAGAAGGGCACGGCCACCAGCAAGCAGCGGTCCAGGCTGATGGCAGCCAGCAGGAAGAGGCTGCTGTAGTAGCCCAGGGCATAGAGGAACTGATGGAGACGGCACCAGTGCGTGTCCAGCAGCCACCGGTGCTCGTTGGCCACCGACCAGATCTGCAGCAAGGAGTTGCCGAGGAAGAGGAAGTCGGAGGCTGCCAAGCTGAAGATGAAGGTGGCCAAACCGCGGCACCGCAGGCGCTGGCCCGTCAGCCATAGGGTGAAGGCGTTGGCCGGGAGCCCCAGTGCGGCGCAGGCCACCAGGAGCTGCATGTCCCACCCCAGAGCATCATAATCGGGCAGCTGGGTCGGGGTGGGCAGCACGGTGCTGGTCCACGGCTCCATCAGACTGGGTCCGGCACTATGGGCAGCATGGGTGGCTCAGGTGTGGGGTGTCAGCCATGCCAGTGTCACCCGCTTTGGTGTCACCCACTCCAGTGTCACCCCTTTGGTGTCACGCGCTTTGGTGTCACCCACTCTGGTGTCACCCCCTTTGGCGTCACCTCCATCCCATGTCATCCCCAATGGTGTTACCCCAACCCCCTCCCATGTCACCATAGCACCACACAGGCCCCAGACTCACAGCAACCTGGTTTTCCCCTGCCCTACCATAATTTTGGGGCTTCCCCCCTCCATGTCGTATGGCATCCTTGTCCCCTATTGACTGTATCACCCCATCATGCCACCAAGGCTGGAGATACCCCATGCAAAGGGTCTGAGGCTCCACCAGCCCCTACAGTGATGTCCAAGGGGGGTAAATAATGTAGGACCTACCGCAACGGTGGGAAGAGCTCAGGAGAGGCAGTGGATGGGGGGCACCCAGTTGTGGGGTGTCCTCTGTGTGTGGCAGTGGGAGGATCCGCAGTGTCCCTGCGATGGCATCTCTGATGTGCTGGCTTCCTGCTGCCACCCGCCTTATGTGATGGTATCAGGGACATGGGAGGACAGCCCAACCCTGCCTTGTCACAGCCCTGCTGGGGACATGGGGGGGGACATAGGGGAGAGTGATGGGGACGAGGGTTGGAGACATGAGTATTGGAGACAGTGGTGGTGGTCATGGGGTGCCAGTGGTAGGGATGTGGGTCATGAACTCATAGCATTGTCCCCCATGGGAGATCCCTCCATGGTACATGTCCCCATGGCACAGTCCCCCACGGCAGATGGTGTCCATGGGGTGTCCTCACTGGGGCCATGGGTTGGTGCTGGGGACATGGATGGTGCCCATGGGGTGTTCCCATCTGGGCCATGGGTTGGTGCTGAGGACATGGATGGTGTCCCCATTTGGGCCATGGATTGGTGCTGAGGACATGGATGGTGTCCCCATTGGGGGCCATGGATGGTGTCCATGGGGTGTCCCCACTGGGGGACAAGGGTTGGTGCTGGGGCCATGGATGGTGTCCATGGGGTGTTCCCATTGGGTCAGAGCCAGCACAGGGTGACCCCAGGACAGGTACTGGGGGTCCTGGCAGTGCCGGGGGTGCCGTGGCCATGGGGCCACCGTGCCCAGTGCCCGTTTCCTGCCGTTAATCCCCGTTAATTGGCTTTGCAGCCCCCGGGCACACACGGGGGGGTGGGGGGGGCACCGGGGGTAAGAGGATTTCCTGCTCCCTGTTAAGGCTCGGTCCTTGCCGGGCACTGCTCCTGCCCAGCGGCCCCGATGCCTCGCACCCGCGGGGACAAGGGGACCCCCAAGGGCACGGGCAAGGACGGGGACAAAGCCGCACCCCCCCGGCCTCCCGAGGACGGCGGCAGCCGGAGCCCTGGGGCCGAGCCCCGGCACAGCGGGCACGGGCACCGGAGCGGGCGGAAAGGAGCCGGGGACTCCCATGCGGCCGCAGCCAAAACGTATTCGCCCTTCCTGAACACCGTGTTTGGCAAGGTGCGGGCAAGGGGGGCGGGATGAGGGCCCGGGGGTTGGGGGGGGTGGGGATGAGATTGGGATGTTCCTGGACCATGGGGGTGGAAGGGACATGGGGATGAGGTTGGGGATTCTCTGGGATCATTGGGATGGAAGGGACGTGGGGATGAGGATGGGGATGATCCTGGACCACGGGAATGGAGGGGATACAGGGGCACTGGGGGCAGGGTGAAGGACACTCTGGGATCATTGGGATGGAGGGGATGTGGGGATGAGGTTAGGATGATCTGGGAACATGGAGATGAAGGGGACATGGAGCACTGGGGACAGAGTGAGGGACACTGGAGCCCTGGGGATGGAGGGGACATGGGGATGAGATTGGGATGTTCTGGAATCATTGGGATAGAAAGGATATGGGGATGAGGATGGGGATGCTCTGGGAACACGGAGGTGAAGGGGACATGGGGCATAGGTGGAGGGGACATGGGGCACTGGGGACAGGGTGAAGGACACTGGAGCCCTGGGGATGGAGAAAACATGGGGATGAGGTTGGGATGCTCTGGAATCCCAGGAACGGAGGGGACATGGGGCACTGAGAACAGGGTCAGAGACACCCTAGGTCCCTGGAAATGGTGCTGGGAACACGGGGATGAGGGTGGGGATGCTCAAAGAGCCCTGGCGATGGTGCTGGGGACAGCGCAGGGCCCTGAGGACCGGGCAGGGGGAGCTCTGCAGGGGGACGGGCGCTGCTCCCCCTCCCCAGGGGCACAAAGTGCCCACAGCAGCACCCATGGGTGCCGGGCAGGTCCCACGGGGGTGTCGGGAGGAGGGGCCCGGGCAGAGCTTTGCTCCAATCCCGTTAATCCCTCCCGCGGGGCTAATTCTGACCCAGCACAAGGAAGGTGACGGGGGGGTGGGGTGGGGGGTGGGGGGGGGTGGGGGATTGGGGGTGGTGTTGAGCTGGGGCTGATGCTGGCCCCAACCCCACCCGTGTGTGCCCTGTTCAGGAGCGGGAGCTGTCACCGGAGGAGCTGGATGGTGAGATGGGACCGGGGGACACGGGGGGACAGGGGGGGACACGAGGGGAGACGGGGGGACACAGGCCATGGGGGACAATGGTGCTATGGGTGACTCCCCTAGGGTGCAGTGCCATGGGGATGGGTGCCATGGATGGATGTCCCATGGGGCGGTGGGGATGGGCACCATAGAGGAACAGTAGTGCCAACAGGGACATGTGCCATGGAGGGCTCTGTCATGGGAGACATTGCCATAGGGACACGAGCCATGTAAAAAGTCTTCCATGGGGGACAGTGATGCTATAGGGACAGGTGCAATGGATGGGTCTGCCATGGGGTGAAGTGCCATGGGGATACAGGCTATGGAGGGATCATCCAATGGGGACAATGGTGCCACGGGGACATGTGCCATGGAAGGGTCTCCAATGGGTGCAGTGCCATAGGGATGGGTGCCATGGTAGGATTTCCACTGGGGTTCAGTGCCATAGGGATGGGTGCCATGGAAGGGTCTCCAATGGGTACAGCACCATAGGGATGGGTGCCTTGGAAGGGTCTCCCATTTGGTTCAGTGCCATAGGGATGGGTGCCACGGAGGACCTCCAATGGGGTTCAGTGCCTTAGGGATGGGTGCCATGGCAGGGTCTCCATTGGGGTTCAGTGCCATAGGGACAGATGCCATGGCAGGGTCTCCATTGGGGTTCAGTGCCTTAGGGATGGGGCCACCACCGCATCACCCAGAGGCACCTACCCCGGGGTGACGCGGGACCATGGACACCCCATTGTGGGTGATCCCTCACCATCCACCCCTGATGGGTGTCCCTGTGCCCCAGAGCTGCTGGACGCCTTCAAGGAGTTTGACACGGACCAGGATGGGTTCATCAGCTACAAGGACCTGGGTGCCTGCATGCGCACGCTGGGGTACATGCCCACCGAGATGGAGCTCATCGAGATCTCCCAGCACATCAAGATGAGGAGTGAGTGCAGTGGGGGGCTCTGGGGGGGGGCCACGGGGTGGGGATGTGGGGCGCTCAGGTTATCCCTGCCCCATTGCAGTGGGTGGGCGAGTGGACTTTGAGGACTTCGTGCAGATGATGGGCCCGAAGCTGCGGGAGGAGACGGCTCACATGGTGGGGGTGCGGGAGCTCCGGATCGCCTTCCGAGAGGTGCGGATGGGGAACTGGAATGCGGGGGGAAATGGGATGAAGGGACAGCGGCCATGGGGGGATCATGGGTCAATGAATGTGGAGGGATCATGGGGATGCCATGACCATGGGAGAATGGTGACCATGGGGTGACCACAGGCAGGAGGGGATGAAGAACATGGGAAGACCATGGTGGGGACAATGACCATGGGGATGGAGGGGGCAGTGACCATGGGGAGTCCATGGGGAGACCATGACCAAGGGGGATTGGTGACCATGGGGGTAACCATAGGCAAGGACAGGCTGATGACCATGGGAAGACCATGGGGTGACAGTGACTGTGGTGGGTACAATGACCATGGGGATGATGACAGGCATGGAGGGGGACCATGGCCATGGAAAGACCATGGGGGAATGGTGACCACAGGCATTGAGGGGATGATGACCATGGAAAGAGCATGGTGTGGACAGTGACCATGGGGGTGTTGACAGTCATTGACAGGACAGTGACCAAAGACCATGGGGTGATGGTGACCATGAGGGTGACCACAGGCATGGAGGAGACAATGATCATGGGAAGACAATGGTGGGGACAATGACCATGGGGATGGACAGAACAGTGACCATGGGAGGTCCATGGGGAGACCATGACCAAGGGGGAATGGTGACCATGGGGGTAACCATAGGCATGGAGGGGATGATGAGCATGGGAAGACCATGGTGGGGACAATGACAATGGGGATGGAGGGGGCAATGACCATGGGGAGACAATGGGAGAACAGTGACTACAGGCATGGAGGGGATGATGAGCATGGGAAGACCATGGTGGGGACAATGACAATGGGGATGGAGGGGGCAATGACCATGGGGAGACAATGGGAGAACAGTGACTACAGGCATGGAGGGGATGATGAACATGGCAAGACCATGGTGGGGACTATGAGCATGTGGTGCTGACAGGCATGGACAGAACAATGACCATGGGAAGACCATGGGGAGACCGTGACCATAGGGGACTGGTGACCATGGGGCTGACCACAGGCATAGATGGGACCATAGCCATGGCAAGACCATGGAGGCACAGTGACCATGGGGCTGACCACAAGGATCCCATGGGGCCCCCCGGAGGGTGTTTGCTGTTGCTGCTGGTGCCTCCCAACCTGTGGGCCCCACAGTTTGATGCGAACGGGGACGGGGAGATCAGCAGTGGGGAGATGCGGGCAGCCATTGCGGCGCTGCTGGGGGAGCAGCTCAAGGCGCATGAGGTGGATGAGATCCTGCAGGACGTGGACCTCAACGGCGACGGGCACGTGGACTTTGATGGTGAGGGGTTCCCCCTATAGCTCCCCATGGCCACAGCTCAGCCCTGGGGTCCCCTCACACCCCTTTGTCACCTGCAGAGTTCGTTATGATGCTGTCGTCCCGGTGATGAAGCCTGGGGACAAGGCGAGAGCCCCTGGTCCTGCCCAGCCCCAGCTCGCTGCCATCAGTAGGGGTCAGAGTGAACAACTGGAGCTGAGCCTGCAATGGGGAATGGGGCAGATGTGGGACCCCAAAGGGGGGGATGGCAGGGCTGGGGACCAATAAATCCCCTGGATTGGAGCTGGGGGAGCGTCTATTGGTCCGTGGGGTGGGATTGGTACCAGACCCAACCCATCATGAGCCATGGGGCAGTGACTGGGGTCCCATAGGGGATAGGGACGGGCTGCTTAAACCCATGGGGGGTGGGGGCACAGGGGGAGAAGGCAGGAGCCAGGGTACAGGGAGGGCTCAAGAGGTACAGGCAGACGTCAATGGGTACAGGCAGTGCTCAATGGGTACAGGTGGAGCTCAATGGGTACGCGCAGAGGTTGGGGGTACAGGCAGAGGTCAATGGGTACAGGCAAGGGTTCAAGGGGTACAGGCAGGGCTCAATGAGTACAGGCAGAAGTCAATGGGTACAGACAGTGCTCAATGGGTACAGGCAGAGGTCAACGTGTACAGGTAGATCACTGCCAACCCACGCTCTGCCATTGGCTGGATGATCCATTGCTGTAACCAGCTGGCCAGTCATCACACAGTATTGAACAGACAGCAGGGTGGAATATCCACTTAATGTGACGTGAGCTCAAACCACCTGGCCAATCAGTGTGAAGGACAGCATAGGCTAAACCAATCAGTAAAGAGCATGGTGCTGACCAAATAAGCCCACGCCTCCAGCACCCACTGGCCAATCAGCGGGCGGGGAGGACGGCTCTACGTGCCTATGTTCCCCCCACCCCAAAAAAGCCACCTCGGGGCAGGAGTGGCTCCACTGGGGCTCGAACCCAGGACCTTCTGCGTGTAAAGCAGACGTGATCACCCCTACACCATGGAGCCGCCAGGGGGCAGTTCCGAAAGTCCTGGGTTCGAGTCCAGCCTCCGCCACTGTACTCGCTGAGGATGGGGACACAGCACAGAGGGACCTCAGAACGGACCCTTATGGGGCCAGCCTGGTGGTGATGAGGGGGAATGAGCCCCAAGGGCTTGGGGGCTTTGACCCCACTTCTAGCAGCCCCTGGCTCCCTTTGCTTGTGGGGGACACAACAGCCCCCGGGACCCCCAAACTGGGGCATTTGGGGAGGGGGGGGCAAAGAGGATCCTGAACACTGGCATCAGGAGCCAGGTAAAGGGGAAGAGGAGGATGATGATGGCTGGGGACTGCGTGCCGCCCCCTGGCACTCACAGGGCTGCCCGGATAGCTCAGCCGGTAGAGCATCAGACTTTTAATCTGAGGGTCCAGGGTTCAAGTCCCTGTTCGGGCGCTACCACTACTTCCCTTTACCTTTTGGGGGTGCAGGAGCGCTAAAGGAATGGGGGGGGTTGTGAACTACCAAAGAACAGGGGGTACGCCAAACCCAGCCGCCCCCCATCCCCATGGAGCAGGCAGAGCCGGGCTGGGGCAGTCACAGGTTTTAATTTAGTTTTTCCTGGAAAAAAAAAAAAA
>NDXB01005460.1:23404-34514 GCA_002631895.1 Agapornis roseicollis
TTTTTTTTTTTGTTTTTTTTTTTGGGGGGGGGTGTTCATCTTACGAAAATGTTGTTGCTAATGGTCTGATTCTGTGTGGTGCAGCCTGCCCTCCACTCCCATTGAGACAGTGAAGCAATCAGCAACTTTTACAATAGGGCTTTTTTTTTCTTCTAAAAGGTATGAAAAAAATGCTCAGTAAACCCAATAGCTACTAAAAAGGAGAAGAAAGCAGAAAAAGTCTTATAGGTACAATGTATAGACCCACTGTAATGCCAAATGCTTTATCTTACAGTGGCCTTGGCTTAACTTTCATGTCAGGACTGACTCTGAACTGTGCTCAAAGAACTCTGCCCACCAGTGCATCGGCTGCTTCAGAGAGGAAGGAGCTATTCCTTCACCCCAGCTTCATCTGTGCCCTTGCAACCATCTGTACCATGCTGTGCTATTGTGCAACATCAAGAGGTGCCAATTCCAATAAAGGTCATGTTGTTAATGGGGGAGGGAGATGGGGGGAGAAAGTGCTCTCTCTGCAAAAACTGCACATTAAACCTGTGATGTTTAATCTGATTCTGCTAAACTTGGGCTGCCACAGACTGTCCCAAGCTCTATGCAATGTGGGATTTAATACCATTAGGAGAAAATAGCAATCTAATCTGATCTCCATCCCAACGCCTCTGCAACGAACAAAAGCCAGGGCATAAGCCACTTGAGTGCCAATTCCCTGCAGCACAGTTCCTGCAAGCCAGCATGTTATTATATAAAAATGGGTGCTGAAATGTTTCTGTCAAATAAGAAGGTGTAAGAGTACTCCTAGCTGAAATAAAACAAAGCTAAAAGAGGCCTTTGAAAAGGCACACAGTTACATGGGAACAACGCTTACTATCTGTTCAGATCTTGGTTCTTGCTGAAGGAAAGGACAGCTACAGTAGATGTAGTTGCGGTACAACACCTTGGAAACCTCTGGTGCCATGCTGATTTACATCTGCTGGGGATTCAATATATGCAAACTCCATTTTAAATTTACCTAACACTCGAAAAGATGGCCTTTAAATAAATAAAAACTTACCCTCCAGCCAGCTGAATTCCCCAACTTATCTGTTGAAGTTAAAACCATAACAAACCTGGGGAGCTCTTCTCAGCAGGTTGTTTAGACTAAACCTGTTTCCTGTAAACATAAAGTAGCAGATATGTTTGTTGTACAAGTAACAAGGTCACTGACTGTTCAGCTATAGGAGCAAACTCGATTAAGACTGGTGATAATCTTTTGAAGGATAGTCATTTATCTCCATTTGAAGAGTATTATCTTTGTTCCACAGCTATCAGAGAATAAGGTTAACAAATATACCATGATAAATTTTTGAAAGCTTTAGTCAGATCTTGTACATTTAAGCCTTTCTAAACAGCTGTCAAAGGCAAGGAAACAAAGTGTCAGATTTTTACACAGACTTACTTAATGGCCTTTATCTGAGAAAGTGATTTATGATTTATACAGTCTCTACCTTTACTTAAACAATTTCTCTTTTGCTCTCCAGTGGAGGCAATCTGCTAGCATTACTCACGTGGGAGAGATTAGCTCTAAAGTCTAATCTTACTGAAAGAAGAGATTCAAAACATACAGAGACAGGGTGCAAACTGTATGATAATCAGCTTTTATTACTAATTGCTTGTGAATTGTCAGTTGCCTTTGTTTGGTTATAAAAGCTTTAAGTGCATTCTGTATTGAAAGTGACTGTACTTATAAAATGTTTTCTATTCTCCTTAAGTTTCAAGTAAACTGTCACCTTCAGTGACATTGTAGAAATCTGAAAAAAGTGAATCTATTTTATCCTTGAAGTAACATTAGCTGCATAGGTAGGTAAGAATTCCATATCACATGCAAATTCATGGAGCTCCTACTTTCAAGACAAAGACAGAAGAAATGACTGCTGGGTATGCATAGTATGTATATGCTTTTAGAGAACTGGTTCTTGTATTCTCTTTCTGGGTTTTTTTTGTTGTAGAGAGGATAGCTATCTAGAGAACAGAAATAAGCCATATATCTATTTATGCATATAAATTATGGGTATGGGCATTGGTATAGGCATGCGTATGATATATATATCTACATACACATGATATATATCATATACCATAATATATATCATATGATATGCATCCATATCTTTATCTGCAGAAATGGTTTTTATTTAGTTATAAGGCCGTTAATTTTAGGAATACATCAGAATGGAAATGTAGAACAAATGGGTCAAGACTATATGTTTCTTTTCACATACTCATACTGGTGAAATTCCTGTGCAATTTTTCTGTGATTGAATGCTCTCAGCTGGCTAGGTCATATGGTAGATTCTGCTGACTTGGGTGAAAAATATTTTGGGACTACTTAGGCATAAAGATAAAATTTTAATCATACATTCTAAATTGAGAGTTTGCACCTGAAATTTAAACAAGAGCCTTGATACATTAGTGCCAATTGATCTGAGAAGTTGCACTCTTCTGTTTTTCTCAGGACCCAGCTGTGAGTATGTTGATAACAAGATTTTAGCTATGGCAACTGCCTAACTGTCTTTCTGTTGAGCTCTATTGCCAGCTGTTTCAGCAGCTTTGCAGTGCCATTTGGTCTGAAAATTAGCACTGTTGAAAATGTGCCAAGGCCACCTTGTAATTTGAGATGATGTTTTCATCTGGCTCTTTTTTGGTTGTCAGTTCTATTACAGATATCTCATGGAATTGCTAGAGAGTGTTATAGACATGAGGAAAAATATTAGTGACTTACAGTAAAAACCAGGAGAGGAAAACAGGACTGAGCCAGCCAGGACTGTAGCAGGGGATGTGGGACACTTCTCAGAAGTTGTGACTTGCAGGAATTCATAAATATGTGGTTTGGACAATATTCATAGCCAGCCTTCTGTAACAGGACGCATCTGTACAAGACAGATGACCAATGACTGAAAAAAGGTCATGTGAAGACAAGCATAGTGAGGCACTTGCCATACATGCAGACTCTAACCTATTAGACAAATGTCCAAAACTGACAGAGGATGACAAAAGAGAATTTTGGCCACTGCAACAGCTTTTCAAATCTGAACCTCATGGTAGCTCAAGATAAAAATCATATAATCTGAATGTCACGACATTAAATAAGTACACAGTTCATTGTTTTAAATGCTCACACCCTCATGCTCCCTGGACATGGAGTAATAGACCAATGAGTGCCTTGAAAGGGAAAAAAAATGTTATAAAACATTTTTCCATTTCCATATCTTTATAAAGTTCTGTTTGATTATGGCCCCATCCAACCTGGCCTATATTTGTGCTGCAGATTTTTTTTTCTATGTACTTTGGAGCATTCCTGAGCATACATTGTGCATTAGCATATAAGGTTCACAGAGATATCAGAAAGAACAGCCTCGCTACTGGACCATGCTGAAGTGAACTGAACCAAGTTTCATGCAATCTTGTTGCACAGAGATGTCATGGATGCCCATCCCTGACAGTGTTCAAGGTCAGGTTAGATGGGGCTTAGGTCAACTTGGCCTAGTGGAAGGTGTCCCTGTCCATGGCAGGAGGGTTGGAGCTGGATAAGCTTTAAGGTCCCTTCCTACCCAAACCATTATCTTATTCTATGATTCTATGTTCAGTCTCTGAATTAGTTATTTGTGAGAGTACTGTTGTACTGAGTACTGTTCATATGACATGTAAGACACTTATGACATGTAAGGCACTTTGTCATTAATAAATGTATTTTCCAATAACACGAACTGTTAACATTCAATGCTGAAGGAAAATAGATTTTCTGAAGTGTTTGTTGTTCACACTCATGCAGTGGTATTTTGAGGCATCAGAATCTAGAAGAGTTAATCTGGGAACACTGGAGTCATCCATTATTAAAATTATATTCTGTTTGGCTCCCTTTTTCCTTCTTTATCCAATAAAACCATCCTCTCTACTGTCAACTACTAGTTCTGATCTTATGGTTTTGATTCGATAGTCTAGAAGGCTGGA
This sequence comes from Agapornis roseicollis, assembly GCA_002631895.1. Lineage (NCBI taxonomy): Eukaryota > Metazoa > Chordata > Aves > Psittaciformes > Psittacidae > Agapornis > Agapornis roseicollis. The sequence continues at coordinate 27,389 of NDXB01005460.1, forward strand.
ACAGGAAGAGATCCATTTTGTGTATTTAGAGAAGCTTAGAGTATCCCTTAACAACCTAATTCCCATTAAAAAAGAATGGCTGGAGAAGTCTGGTCACCACTACCCCAAACTAAACATGGAAGTCCTCTATAAGAACAAGCCATGGCTGTTTCAAGAAATAGCACTTTGTAACTTACCTTCTACACAGCCACTGGAAACTGGTTATAGTACAAAAAATAAGACATCTTAAACATTATTTGAGAGGCTAGATTTTTTTTAGCTTAACTAAAACATATAGAAACAATGGAAAATGAAACTAATATGTAAGTATTGCCAATAAATATTATCAGCCCTGGCTAAAATAAATTCCTCCTTCATCTATTTTATCTTATTTACAGCCTTTTCTGTTGCACTCATCTCCAAATTATCTACAACCTTCATAGACACCAGTAAGTTTAGCGTGAAGACAGCACCTGGGAGATCAGAAAGATTAGTGTCTTCATTTTTTCAGATTATAAATAGAGTTAAGCCTTGCAGAAGTGGTTTCTTCCAGATCACCGACGCATGAAGTTACACAGAAATTGATCACAATGACAATATGAGTTGAATTTCAGGTGCTCTGATTCTCAGCTCAACACCATCATCTTAGTATTCTCTTTTTTTGGAGGTGGTTGACACATGTCGCCAATATAAATTGATTTGGTTCAACAGCATTTGAGATAGGTGTAGGAAAGATGTAAAAATCTGCTAATTGAGCAGAGAAAAAGTAAAAGAAAACAATTTTATGAATGTAGTGTAAATATTAATGTTTACATTCTTCTGTTTAGTGTTCCATGACAGAAATTAGTAGTTCCAGATTGCTCAAATGTGAATTAAACAGACTTTTAATCTCTACTTATTTTGAAGCGTCCATTGTGTCACATTTATCATGATACTTCCATTTTCTTTCTCTATTTTTGTGGTAAATTTAAATCTTATTTATTCTCTGCTACTGTGAACTTATTTTACTGTGCACTGAATTCTCTGCTACTGTGAACTTATTTTACTTTCATCTTTTTTAATATGATGAAAGGAAAATAATGACCTGAAATCTGAAATATGTGTGTGTAAGGCCTAGCCAATAGCTCTAGTCAAACAAATTCCTCTGGCTTTATAAAATGCCTATGATAAGGAAAGAATTAAAAATTACTCAGCATTATTTAGATGGGGAGAAAGACTATTAAATGATAAATTAGTGTTAACTATTTTGCTTATGACATATAGGTTTCGTTCCTCCAGCAAATACAGTAATCCTGGCAAATTGTTCATTAGGAATTAATCAGTGCCATTGTTGGGAGGCAAGAGTTTAATGACCAGTTGGTTGAAAGAAGGATTCTCTGAAAGGAATTGGTCAACTGCCAGAAGCTGTTTGCAATGACAAATTGCTTACAATGAATTGTTTAGAGAGAAAACACTACTTTTTGTTTATGAAACAAATCTGCATGCCTGTCAGTGGAGCTTGGATATGAAGGATGTTTGGTATAAGGTCATGAATGCAACATTGGTTTGCTTTTCTTAGTATGTGCTGTTTATTTCTCTTAAAGCTGTAACTGCTAAATAGCAATAAAAAGTAGTTAGCAGCTCCAGAACTGGGTCTGTTATAGTAATGGAGAAAGGCTGCCATTGACAATCCTCCTGTATTCAAGGGGTAATCTGGAAATATCTGTGCGCAATGACTTGTGGACATTTTCAGGAATTCCAGTGTTTGTGCTGGATTGTTTAAATTCAGTAACTTATCTATCTTCTAGAGCTGCAAAGCCTCTCTGAGTGTTTCATTCAAATCATCTAGCTCTCGTGAAGAAGCAATATGATTGCCAGTGCTCCCTCAGAACTGCTAAGAAATAGCCATTAAAATTTGCTTTTAACAGTATTTCTTATAGCACAGTAACTTAATAAGATATGTGTTGTTTGCAGACATTGCAGAGGTTGATTGTACAGTAGTCAGTAAGTATAATCAGATTAATGGTTTTCCAGCAAATGCTATTGTAAATGTACTCAGAAGACCGCAATCAATTTTCTGCACAGCACAGAACACAGCCTATGTCCACAATACTGCATGGCATTCTCCTGTTGCCTACACAGAAAAAAAATCCAAAAGACCATGCTGCATATCTGGTGCCTTTATCTTTACACTCGTCCAAACATAATGTAAACCTGACTATTCTTTAAATGTAATACTTTCACATAAGGAATAGCCTTTGTGCAAGAAAGCTCCTATGGAAATTTTTCTGGCTAAAAACTTTCTAGATAGCTCTGTGTAATTTCAAACTTTGCATTTCATGCAGTAGAGGCCTACGGTGTGTTAGTACATATCTGGTAGGTAAATGGGATATTTTGCAGAAAAATCAGCTGTCTGCCCTACAGCAGAGAGAAAAAATACTTTCTGTGATCAGTGGGAGACCTTTCACCAAGTGGAATCCTAAACTATGTACTAGACAGACAAGGGAAGTGGAACTCCAATGTAGTCACATGCCTTATGCTATCTGAAAAAGAGAAAGACCATCCACTGCTGCTTTGACGATTGTGATGTAAAACTGTGAGGGCTCTCTCTGCATTTGGCTTTACTGAGCCTGAAGATAGAGTACTATAGCTTTCTAAGCTGTTCCTCTCCCCACAGTCTGGACAGTGATGTGAGATGAATATTCCTATATTTGCCAGGTGGTAGGTCTGTTCAAGCATTACAAAAAGGTGGAATAAGCAGGCAATAAATATAATCAATTTAGCACAAAAGCACACCAAATCAGTCAGATATTAATCTGCTGTTATCAGTAAGCCAACTATAGAGGTAACTACTTATCAGGAATTGAGTACTTCAGCAAAGAATCCACTGACATTTTGTTTGGAAAGTGTCCAGTCTGCTGTACATCAGAGCAAAATTTACTATAATTGGTTTAGACATTTGCCCCCTCAAATGAAGTCTTTTATTTTGATATTTACATTTTTAAATATCAGTATACAAAAAATTGTGTGTATGTGGGACAGAAATCAGTGAAATTCACAAAATGTCATGTTTGCAAGCTTGCAGTTCCTAGTGCACAGGTTTCTTCACCAGTGAGAGTATCAGGGCAATGACCTACTTATTTTTACATTTTGCTATACGTTTTATATTTTGCTTCCAAGTTAGTCATGTACATTAGTTACCACTACAGGTGTGATTTGATATTTGCAAAAAAAGCACTGATATAAAAGCAGATCAGATTTAAGAAGATGTTTTATCTCAGTTTGCACCTCTACTCAGCTCTTTGATCCTACTGAAGATAACTAATAACAGAATCCTAAGGGTTGGAAGGGACCTCAAAAGATCATCTAGTCCAACCCCCCTGTGAAAGCAGGGTAACCTAGAGTACATCACACAGGAACTTGTCCAGGCGGGCTTTTAATATCTCCAGTGTAGGAGACTCCTCAACCCCCCTGGGCAACCTGTTCCAGTGCTCTGTCACTCTCACAGTAAAGAAGTTTATCCTGATGTTCAATCAAATGTGTCAGTTCAATTGTTTCCTCAACCATGTTTTAAGATATAATTGTCCAATAAATATATTTCAGTTAACTATCGTAATTTCACAGAATTAGCATAGGGCACAGTTAAAAAAAATTGCTCCTCAATAGTTTTCAGGTAGTATAATGGTGTAGGTGTGCACTAATCTGGTCTAGAGAGTAATAGACAAAAACAATCCTTGAAACCATAAATGATCAGCCATATTTTGCCATAAAACTTTTTTTCTGATTTAATTTACACTAGTACCTGGAGACAGTGATGGAGGATGTAGAAGATCCCCCAGAAGGAGGCTGTTTCTGAGTCCCTTGTGTCATGCAAAAACACTTGTAATTGAAGAAAACCCTCCAAAAACTCAAGATGATTCTCTGGTTTGGACCACCATAATAATCAACTTTTAAGTCTTTTGAAAACAGGTCTCAAAGCTAGTATCGTTTCCTGTGTCACTGGAGGGTAAATACTTTTTTTTAACTTGTCTGTTATCTTATTCCTTATAAAATGTACATCTTGTGCCAAGTTTCAACTGAAAACTACTTACTTGGTGGTGAGCTCTGACATCTGTAATTTTCTTTTCGTTAGAAGGCTTACAGACAATTTCAAACTAGTTGCAATGTTAACAAAAGAAATGGGAAGGCTTCTTTGGTCTTTGAAGTGAAATACCTCCTGAGAGCTTTAGGGTAGTTGTCTCTGATTATTCTGAACACACATACAATGAATAATAGAGGAAAAAAAAATTGTGTGCTTATTTACACATGCAAAGTAATGCTACTGCAGTCGGCAAATCTTCCAAGATCATTGAACACATGATTCTCTTTAACGCTGGCACCCTGTTGCAAACAGAATTAGCACTGAAAATCTGAAACATCATGCAGTTGTGTTGTGACACATTAAAAATATTTATGTGAATAAGAGCAAGATCATGTAGAACCCAATAGCAGGCAAAAATAATGTGCTGTGAAATGTCCTAATTATTTTAAATCATGATCACTGTATCTGAAGCAGAGTGCAGATAGGAATGCCTCTCCTTTTCTGTTTCCTTTCTGGGTTTCACAAGCTTTGTTTGTCAGCTTGACAAAAAAAAAACCCAAAACCAACAGAACCAAAAAAACAACAACCAGAAAACTATTCCTTTGCTAGCAAAAAGGAACAAAGACTTCTGCAAGAGTGAACCTTTGCCTGCAAGTATGGACAGCATTTGGAAAAGACCCTTAATTTTGTGGAACATTGCATTGCCTTGTCAAGTTGAAGTCTGTAGTGATTGTAGACGTTGAAGAGCTGTAGAGTGGCTTTCCATTTCAGTTTCTAGGGATTACTAAGTGAACTGCTTTTTTTTCCCTTCATGTACTAATCTTCTCTCCTGCAACTAAGTAATGGCACAGGAGGAACAGTAAAATGACCTATGTATCTATCCCTGATCTAGGTAAATATTAATTGTGCCTTTTTCTAATACTGCATTTGACATACTCAGCTGTAAACAGTTTTCTGCAGGCTTTCTAATTTGCTCCATCACAACTTCTCAGGAAGTCAAACAGATCTCTGTGACTAGGGTAGATAAGTATGACAGAGAAAGGGTGTCTATAAACAGAGGCAGAAAAAAACCCTCAAGTTCACATCTGGGTCAGTGAACAATTGCTGGTGTCTGGGAAACAATGTCAGCGAACAGCAGCATTTAACACTGCTTTAAAAAATAAAGTGCTCCTTGTCTGAGCTAACTCTTATTGGAATCAGAGGAAATCGTTATCCTGATTAAAATGGGAAGTGCATAGAAATGTAGTCCAAATACCAAGCTGATTACATCCTTAATGTATTCCACAAATCTAGCTGTTCATTAGAAACATGGAAAGCTACATAAATCATCATCTGGAAATCAGAGTGCCTTTGGACAAAATCAAACCAACCAAACAAAAACAAAGGGAAAATGAGGAAAACCAGCAGAAGGGTTGAGTGAACTTATTAGTGCTCTGTTTATGAGCAGTTGCAGAAATGTTCTAGGGATTCATCTGTTCCTAATTTGCGTTAAAAAAAAATGGTATGCCAATTAAAAATAGAACTATACATACACACCAGTGTTTTTGAGCTCATTGTAAAGGATGATTTTGCAATGGCACATACCTATGAGTGCTGAACTGGCAAATACAGGTAAACATTTAAAACTTGCTCATACAAGTCCTTGTTTGCACCTGGTGGGTGTGTAAAAGTGCAGGGCTTTGCAGATGCACTGCCTCTCCTGTTATAGGAGACTTAGGGTATAAGGTCTTCTTTCTAAATTCTGCCCCACCTTTCAAGGTAAAAGCAGATGAAAATGCTGATTTCACAGGATGTGAAGAAGGAGGAGGTAGAAAGTTGACATCACTTTTGGCTGACAGGGGCTTTTCAAAATCTCTTTGCCAAAAAGTCTTCATCTACATTTAATACTGGAGAAGTGTCCTAGAAGTACCTAGAAATAGGAATTCAACCTGCCTTTGAGTCCAGTGACTAAATGAAAGAAAGGGGGTACCCAGGTGATAAGGGAACTGCAAAAGTGGAGCTGCTGTTTGCAGATGTGGGCTTTTGACATCTTTCTGTCTGCACCCAACACTGCTTGCTCTAGAGTGTTACTGGTTCATAGAATAGAACACATAGAACAGTTACGGTTGGAAAGGACCTTAAGATCATCTGGTTCCAACCCCCCTGCCATGGGCAGGGACACCTCACACTAAACCATACCACCCAAAGCTCTGTCCATCTTGGCCTTGAACACAGCCAGAGATGAAACATTCACAGCTTCCTTAGGCAACCCATTCCAGTGCCTCACCACCCTTACAGTAAAGAATTTCTTCCTTATATCCAATCTAAACTTCCCACGTTTAAGTTTGAACCCATTACCCCTTGTCCTGTCACTACAGGCCCTAATGAAGAGTCCATCCCCAGCACCCTTATAGCCCCCTTCAGATGCTGGAATGCTGCTGTGAGGTCTTCATGCAGCCTTCTTTTCTCCAATAATATATATATATTCTTCTCCAATAATATATATAGATATATTCTCCAATAATATATATATATATATTCATCTATGATGGGGATAATTGTTGGATGTTTAAGTCAGCACATCCACGTGAAAATTGGCCCCTCCTGTTCCCTGTATGCATTATTTCCTCTTGACATCTGAAACATTTGGTAGAGATCAGGCTTTCTTTTGGACAGGACAACTTCACCCATGGCATGGAGTGCCTTATTGAGTCTCCCATGAACCATTTGGACATTCAGCCAGTCTATTCTCCCCATTTGGCCAAAGACTGATGAAAGACACCTCCTACAGCTGATTGAACTATAGTGATCATGCTGCTTTTGGTTTTGTTTTCTTGATGCATCCTTAAATCACACAATTAATGAATGAACTGCACACACTGCAGCGATGAGCCATGTGCTCTGGAGGATGAGTCTTCGCAACAATTACATCATTGAGCTATTTGATGTTTTCCCCATATTCTTCTATTTTTTCCTGTCACTTTGTTGGCACATTATTTATGTCATAGTCATTGTGTTACTGATTCTTCTGAAGTTTGATTATTTTGGATGGAAAATAAAATATTCTCACACACACACACCCCCCCCCCCCCCCCAACAAAAACCAAC
>NDXB01005460.1:34632-55762 GCA_002631895.1 Agapornis roseicollis
CCCCCGGATGTAACCAGGAACAAATACATTGTGGTTGAAGAAAGTGTAATCAAAAGCATCAGAAAAGAGGGATGACCCAAGATTCAGAAGGAAAGCACAAGGACTTTGTTATTTCATACAGAGTGGGTAAATAAAAACCCACAAGTGGGTAAATAAAAATACTTAATAATTAATTAAGTGTTCAGAGCTTTACATCATAGACTTTAGTTTTTGGATACTCATTCTGACACTGGTACACTGCTCAGAGAATTTGTGCTCTCAGCTATGTTGTCCAGGACTTCTGAATATTTTAAAATATTTGTTGCTATATAGAATCTTAAGATGAAAATTTCTAAGGTCTCTTTTTAGAATCTGGAAGTGAAATCAGATAATAATTGAATATTTCATATGTATTTTAGCCATTTAAATTACTTACTGCCTAATAGGTATTCCATTTCTCCCTATTAGGTGATATTGATGGCATAATTAAGATGCTTAAAACTTCTCCTTACAGCTTCTTGGTGAATTTAAAATGTAATTAAATTATTGTGAGTTTTCAACCTTTATTAGATTTTTTTAAAGAAGTGGAAGAGTATTGCCATCTAAACAACATATATTCCATGGTAGCTTTTTGTTCTGTTGCTTAATGAAATGGAGATAAAACCACATGGAGATGTTTTAATATACCACATTGCAATCTGTTTTAATACACCACATTGCAATCTGTTTCAGAAATTTGTCAAAAAAACCCTCCAAACACCATTGTTTTATTCCATATAGATAATTATATTACAGCTGAAAAATCAGAACAGTTATACTAATAATTTTTAAGATGAAATGTAAAGATGAAATGAAATCACGTAGCTTCCTAAAAATCAGGTACCACTGATTATCAGATGGCTCTGTAGGTGCATCTTTATAAAGTTATTTTCAATATAGTTAACTACTAAATCACCTTTATATGAATATTGTTTCCCCTTTACATTAACCAGTTGAGTGTTACTTTCTGAAGTTGTACTTTGTCCAGAATTGTTAAAAACACTGATATGAAATCTTCGCATAATTGTAAACAGTTGGACGTTCCTAGTACTTTGAGAGCAAAATTTTCATACCACTCAGAGACTTACTGTGGAAAGCCCATCCTGCCCCATGCTGAGGTCAGTCAACTGACTGTAATGTTGAGAAAGATTTACCTGATGACAGCTCTGGCAAATCAGGAAGTATGAGAAAAAAAGGGAGAGAAAGAGAAAAGGAAAATATTATGGCAACTCAAATCATGTAAATACAGAGCTACACAAGGACTTTATTCTTTTTTATTAGCACTAGAATTCTGTTTTGTCAGGCAAAGAGCAATGTGTTTGCTACTGTACTGTCTTCTTTTGAGTAAAAACTTTCAACTATGTAATGTCTCATTGTACCTGTCCCAAAGATCTTGCATTTTAAATTTACAGAAGTTAAGAACGCAATAGACTGATCAGTCTTTTTTTCCTCAGTAAAGATTTTTAATTTTCACAGTTCTTTTCTGTTAAAAGTTGAATGATGTAAATGTCTAGCAGTGAATACTGACATACACCTGAGCTGGTTTTTTGTCTAGCTAGAAGAGGAGGCATCGATGTTTACCGCTAACCCATTAATATCACATGAGGAGAGTGAATAGATTTCCAAAGGTCAGAGCAGGGCCATGAGCAAAACTCAGATTCCCCAGTCCCATGCACATGCTAAGAGTAACAACATCAATTTCTAATACACCTAAAATTCATTACTATAACACCAACTTCTAACATGTGCAGAGCCATCACAACCAGTTTTTGTGGCTTTGTTGCAAGGTATTGTAGTTGACTCTTCAAGACTTTACCCTAAATTATAAAAACAAAATACGCAGACAGAAATATTCTGTACAGAAAAACCCAGTGCAATTTTTTATTTCCTCTTGTTTTATTTGGAAACAGTACTCTTCGCCTTGCAAGGTAAGTGAAATAGTACTCCTACAGGCTCTCAGTTTTCCCTTTCAGATTACTATTCTGACTTCTAAATTAAAAAGCAACTTTTTCAGTCAGGAAGTAATATCCGGCTGAATGTTTCTTCTTGAGGTTTCTGTTCTAATAATACTGTAGTTTTCAGTTATCATCCCCTCCATGGCTGGCTGTTATTATGCAGCAGTAAAAATAACCAAACCAACAACAAAACAACAAACCAAACAAAAAACCCCAAAACACTAGTGAAAATATCTCTGTGTTACACGGCCATGTTCATTTTGTATAATAGTTTGAAACATGCAATTCGAGTTCAAGTGGGGTTTTGTAACCAGACAGAAATCTTAGAACTAGAAATGAACTCTCTAGCCCAGGATCTTTCTGCCTCTTGGTTTCTCACTCTTTCTTTTTCTCTCCATTAAGCCCAAAGCCAGATAACACTTTCCTGCTGTGAATTTTTTACAGTCACCCAACAGCTCTGGCAAATGAGAGCTGTCACAGTTTTTGGATGAGAAGATCATCTGCAGCTCACACAGATCTATGAGCTGATAAGAGTTAATTGACAGTTTGCAGGATTTCATCTCCAGGCAGAGTTGGAGGGAATGGGAGCCCTGTGGGTTTCATTGGGCAGAGATAAAGCAGGTTTTTATTCAGTGCTCATGGAGAGAACATAATTAACCTTTTAGAAGCTTTAAGAGTGATCAAATTGTTATTCATTTTTGCAAATGAGAAAAGAGGGCTTTTTCCTCTGCCAGGAAAATACCATTGCAGATTTCAAGGTCATCAGATGATTTCCTTTGACTGAAAAGATGGAATTTTTTTTTAAAAAAAGGAGGAAAATATGAAGGCTGAGAAATATTATCATGAAATCCTGCATCATTCAGCACGTGAAATAAGCAAATGTCTTTTTCTAACATAATATACTTTAGATAACATTTACTGCAGGTTCATATTAGCCTTCTGTACTCTACAGGTGTCAAAGGTTTCCATCATTATTGTAAATAAGAAACTTGGTCCTAGCTACTGTGCTTTACATTGCTGCTGTATTTATATATTCTTTCTTAAAATCTGTTCTTACAGGAGACAATAAACCATTATACAAAGTCAGTGGCTTGGTTTTCAAGATGTGTAATAGAATATTTTCAAATACTGTATATTCCTGGAATGATTTTATGACTACAGAATAGGAGAACTAAGCATCCGTAAATTAAACATGAGTATACTTCAATTCCCTTTAGACAATATTATAAAAATCCCTAGTTAATAACCAAGAATTATGATGCCCTATACACACTTTGACAGAAAAACCACTCCTCTCAGCTTATTGCTTGCTGACTAGGCAATAGCTTTAATAAGATACAGACTAATATAGCCATGTTTCAGTTTCTGTCTTAAGTTTCACTTTTCTAGAGCACCTAACACTGGGCACAAGACACTTTGCAAAATTATAACCTTCTTTCCCCTTGTATTATTTCTTGCTAATTTCTAGGACAACAAAAAGGACATTGTATCTCCTCTAGAAGTATAGATCTGGATTCTTATGTTGCATAGAAGCAACATGGCAGCCAACAAGAAGAAACTATGAAAAAGGATATCAATACACACATTTTTTTCAAACTAAGATGTAGGGTTTATGACATTCCCTTAATTTTGGTCTTGTAGAATATCTTTTTGTGTCCACCGCTGCATGGTGACACTCTTTACATGAAGGTTGACACTCTTATTCTTCTTCTCCCCCTTGTTGCAGCTATTCTAAGTTTCCAGATCCACAGAGTTTAATAAAAATCATTGCAAAGTGTCACATCCCCTTCTCAAAACTGAAGCTACTTAGCAGCCTCCAACAAGCCAAGCTACAGAGGTTTCTCTGTTACAATAAATGTATAAACTACTGGTTGTTAGAATACCTCTTGGTAGATGGGATCCTGGCCCCTACACTGTAGCTGATTGCTGTAGGATGCACTCTCTGCTCTTATTTTTTTTTCCTGGATGGAGATGTGAGTGCCAAATTGTGGAAACTTTTGATGTACACTTCTAATAAAAACCTTGTAAATAAGTTTACTGCTTAAAGAAATCAGCTTAGGGAATGAGGTATCACAGACTTTGGAAAGAGACTTTAAAAAGTACTTTGCTTCAGCTCACAAAGATTATCTTATCTTGTTTTGCTTAAAGGAAATCCTTATTATTACAGTACATGGCTCCCTAAAACTCACATGTGAAGACAAGACATTCTCTGCATGATTTCTGTTTATGTTACCTGCTCTTTATTATGTGGCTTAGTTTGTTTGTTGTTTTGATGTTTGTTTTTGGTTTTGTTTTGGTTTGGTTTTTTTTTTCCCCTCTCTAAAATGCTATTGTCCCTTTGATTTAGGCAGGTTGAATGGTAAACTGATACCTTTGGTAACTCTCAAAGTGCTGAGGCTGTGGTTGTCTTGAGCTGCTTTTTTATTCTTAAAATATAATTAAATATGCTACGATACAGAAGCCACAAATAATTGTTCCTTCTCTTTTGTGGTATGTTCATTACTGTGCTATTGACTTACTGACAAATAATGCAGAGGGTTAGGCTATGAAAACTTGTTTGTTTTCAAGTTTCAGTGATTCAAAATTCATGGCTCCATTCTTCACCCTAGTGAATAGAAAAGCTCTTTTCACTTTACCTTAAAACCTCTGTGCTTTGCATTCCAGTTAGGCACAAGCTCTTTCCCAAAATATAAAGCAAGTCATCTTACTGACATGCCAGAGCCCCCTGTTAACGGGTGAAAATCATGATGCTCAACCAAGACAAATGTGAGTAGCTTTTCAGTCTGAGTGGCAGTGAGTCTGTAAGAGAAGAATACTTTCGATGAAACTTTAGAATGCTTTTCAGATAAATTCTTTCGTTGCCATGAAATATTAATACTCAGATCATGGGTACCTGTAAAGAGGAAGACTTTGTGGTAATATGACACTGCCAGACAGTTCAATATTTGACTATCCACTTTAGCCTAAAACTCTCAGTTTTACAAAAAAGTGTCTGTCATGTTAGTTTCAAGAAACTAATAATAAGCTAGCTTATATCTTTAAACTTCCAGCAAGCCTTTAGGTTTTTCATTCTGAAAAACTTATTTCGTTTTTACAATATGAAAATAATAGATGTGGTGACATTTAAACCTTTGCTTTTCATAGCATTTCACACTTACACCATTTTAAAAGACAGCTATTAACATTTACAAAAATCTTTCAGAAACCAAATGTTCTAACATGGAGAATTCCAATTATATTGTGTAAGAGGGTTATCGACTGTTCTTCTACAAGAACACTTTGAAGTGCTTGGTATTAAACCCAGAGCTAAAATGTCGGCTGCACGTAGACAATAAATTAAGGTTTATAAAACCATGAAGATTAATTTAATATTACAATTTTGACCTTTAGACTGCCTTAACTATAGCTTGCTTAAGTTTTCCTCTCTATTGCCTTCCTTCTTTATCTGCCTAATCTTACTTGAATGCTGAACAAAGACTGTGTTGCAGTTATGCAGTGTAATGTAAACCATCCATAGTATTAATACTTTTCTCCAACTGTTGCGATACAGTTGCATAAACCATGTTTCATTCTTCATCTGAGATGTTTTCTGAATGAATCAGAGAGCTCAAAGAGAAGTATTTCCAGGGCTGCCAAGACACAGCTGTTTAATTTTCAGTTTCTTAGTATGAATATCCAAAACTTTCAATGAGTTGCAAAACTTAAAATGCAAATGTAAGTCAGCTCTCATATCCTGTCAGCTGACACTGAGCAGGAAGAGTCAAAAGGGAGGTGGCAATAGCAGGGACAGAAGAGGAGCTCAGTGTTGGAGTTAAAAATAGTTCTTGCAGAAGACAGGTCTAAGTGTATGCTGTTTTGAAACACATTTCAGCTCACAGTAAGTACAATGCTACTCTGATAAGGTAGGGAATGAATTAACCTGGCCTTCTAGATTCACAATTAGGAGACTCCCTCTCCCCAGACAAAGAAGCTCCTATGTCAGAAGTTAAGCATCTAAACTATTTTTGGCATTTCCTATATAAGTGGTATTATTGATTAAGAATGACCAGAAAAGTCAAGGAAGCAATTAGGGAAGAAAATAAATGCTGAACAAATCATCTTCGCAGCCACCTGCCACTGAGAAAGCATGTACTAAAAGGTATAGTAATTGAGTACACCAGTCAAGACAGAAATGACCAGAGATGGTACATGGAAATTAAAAACTCAGCCTAATGGTTTTTTCTTCTCAGAGAAACATGGTGGAGCAGAGTTCATACAGAAAACATGCCAGACTTTCACACGTCATGAAGGAAACAGAGGGAGCGAATGTGAAAAAAATGTACTGAAACTCTCTATTCTAGATAATATTCTTCTATGAGCTGAGCTGTGAGGCCCAGATGACTGAAAGGGCACACAAAGTGCCAGTGCAGAGTTGCCACCTGGGAGTTTTCCTTTTCTTCAGATGTCTCATCTACAGAGATAAGGTTAAAATGTTGAGATTGGCTGGACAAAGATCAGAAATTAAATTCAACTCCATGTTCATTTCATTTTATCTAGACTGTAGTTTAAAGATACAAAGAGGTCACGGTTATTTTCTGAAAATTGAAGAAAGTCCTTGAGATCAAAATGTTCACTATGTCACAGCATGCTTCTTTCTCTGAACTTGAGAGGTAAGATGTAGTATAAGACAACACTACATTTTCTAACTCCGCCTGATGGCAGCTTAACATTTCAGCTTGACCAAAGCCACAACATTGTTTTTGCTAGCTCACCTTGAAAGCAAGGATTTCAAAACAACTTGCTTGGGTTTCTTCTAGTTTCACTGCAGCTGAGTATTGGCATGACTACACAGAACAAGCTAATGCTGTTACAAGTTACACTATTTTTTCTCCAGTGTGTATGGCAAACTTGAATTGCTACTCTTTCTTTTGTTTTTTCCTGGTGAGAGCACACATGACTGCTAGCAGCTTTCTTTCCTCCAAAGCAACACACAACAGAAGTCAAATTCTCTGCTGTAATTTGATTTCTGTGAGGAGACTGCTCAGATAGAGCAATCGTGCAGCCTTGAAATCACGTACCAAATCCTTCTTTCCTAAAACTCACCATCTTCTCAAATTCTTTGTCTCTTTTTTCACTTTCTTTCTCCACTTTTGTGGCTATCCAAGAGAAGCCAGAGCTCAAGCATCACACAAAAGGGTTGTGTTACCTTGTCCCATAAATCTTTCCTTGGCCCACACAAGTATCTTTTTTAATTTGCTGGCTCACGTTCATTTTGCCTTTCAGCAGGCTGAAGCCTCCAGAAAGGTCCCTTTCCTTTCCCCTTCTCTGCAATCCACAGCAGCTTCATTGTTCTACTATCAGATGAATAAATAGCCATTCTGGCAAGACAAATCTTGTAACACTGCAAAGATTTTGGATTTTTTTCTGTGCAACTGAGGATTTTTTTGTATAACTTTGTGTTCAGGCATTCCCTTATCATTCTTACCTGTCTCAGTGAGCCCTGCTGTGCAAGTTTTTTGTAATTTGAGGTAAAGCATTCCTGGTGTTATGTAAAATAAAATTAAGAGTCAGATCACAAAATGATTGGAACGAAATAGCTTTCGTAAATTCCATGAAGAGTAATTTTATTCAGTTTGGCACTAAAATTGGTAGCAATTATTTGCAGGATTGAGATCCTGGAGAACAGCTATCTCAGAACAATACAGTGGTCAACATTTCCCAGAACAGTGTAGCACCCAGCAGAGAAGCAATATTAGGGAGCTGCAGGAGAGGGAAGAAAGTGAAGAGGCTTATGTTATTGATTGCAGAAAAGAGAAGCCTTCAGTCACATATCAAATCAATCAGCCACTCTATTTCAATTTAGTACATTATTCATTTGCTACATTATAGTGCCTTTAACTGTTTTGAGTATGGTGAGATTTGCAGACTTCTTAAGAATATCCACAAGATTAAATGTGGAGAACTGAAGGTTAAGTCTTTATTATCTTCAGTTTTGTGGTAGTGATGTGGTGTTTTTCCTTTTTTTTTTCCCTTTTTTCTTTTAATATGGTTTCTCTCTCTCCTCCCTCTCCCCCTCCCTTGACAAATACTATATGAAGGGGGTGAGGGCACTCAATCAACTTTATTGAGCCAGAGCAGTTTCCATACATCTCAAGTGTTCAGGTTTTATTGGAAAGTCCTCCACTTGCAGGAATTTGAATTATGGGCTATGCAGTGTTTTCATGCTTTGTTCCAATTTTTGCTCTGTGGCCACTGAAATTGCAAGCAGGTAACTATAAAGTCCTAAGAAATGTAGTCAAATTCCTACGATAAAGACTCCACAGTACATTCCAGAATGGTAGAAATAGAATGCCAAATGCATAAGAATCGGGATTTAAAATACACTGCAACACTGAATCATGGAATGAGTAATACTACTGAGGGTTGTGGGATAAAAGAACTTGAGGATTTTAGTGTCATTTGACATGCGTGGTTGTTATATGCATTTTAAGATTTTCTCTCATTTACCCTGGTATGCTTCGCTGCATGTTGAGCTAAATAAATAAGTGAAAGGTACTATTTTCATCTGAGACATAACTATCCATTTGCTATGTGCTGCATTGTTTGACATTAAAGGACAACTCTGTTTCCTGGATAATAATGAGGATATTGTTTGTTTTAAATGGCACTGCAGTCAGAGATCCTTGCACTTACCATATTCTTAAGACTTTCCTTGTGTAATCCCTAAGACTTCACGTCACCAAAACCAGCCAGAAGTACTCTCTATGTCTTTTCAAGCTGTATTTGTAACGCCTGTACATTATTGGTTAGAAATGTGGTTTGTAAATTAGTTCTAATTCAGAAACTTAAATTTTTGGCAACATTTAGTCAGGATTTTCTTGCAGTGATATAAAGAGGATGAGGTTAAGTAAATAGAATGAAAGTAGAGTGAAGAAAGTTACTTCAGCAAAAGGCAATTTGTGAGGAGGGAAGTTTCTCTTCATTAGTGTGATGGGTAATGACCAGGTCACAGGTAATTGGTGTTTTTTTGGTTGTTAGAATCTTATTTTCTTAGCCTGCAGATGAGAATTGCACCTGCTGTGTAGGTGCAATTGAAGTGGCTTTATATATGAATAAAATAAGCGCTTAAGCAATTGCGCTCACATTTTGAGTACAGACTTTGGCTTTGTGTCCTTAAATTGACAAACAACCCACTGTCTGAAAGGACTTCTCCTTCTACTGTCTACTTGATCAGATAAAAAGTGAAACCATGTCACAACAACATGTAACTATTTGGACCTAATCTTGGGAATATTAATGAATGCCCTCTGTAATATTAGGCTGTAGCCCTGCACACAAAATTAAGAACACGGCATTTGACAAAGTTGCACGGTAAATGCAGTCTGAGTAAAAGTAATTGTTCTCCAGCTAGTCCTTAGTGCCTGCTGTGAGCCACAACCTGAGTGAACTTTATGTACAGGTTGCCCTGTATTTCCTCATGCTACCAGATGACATGCAGATGGGCTGCCTTTAGAAGACATGGCTACTTGCTATTCCATAAGCTAAGTAATCCCTTTAGAAGAGTCTGACGAGAATCGGGTGGGAAGGGGATGCAAAGCCAAGTGTGTGCTTCTGGGACCAGTATTGGGAATATGTGGAGGTGAGCCCCAACATAAAATACATAGAGGAGGAGCTGCAGAGGATGTAGAAAACATGGAGAATGGGCAGGAGGTGGAGGACAAGGAGCAAAGGACATGTAAGATGAGAAGCAATGGTGGCACCAAGAAGATGGTCAAGGAGTGGTAGGGATAAGTGAAGAAAATAAGACCATGTGGTTGAGCAAGAGGGTTTGAGGGAGTTAATACAGGGAAGCAGGAAACTAAATGGAGAGGGTGAGAAAACAGTCACAAAAATTAAAAAGCAAATGAGGAAGAACTTTTCCACCAGGACATAGGGCAGGAGGAGAATAATGCTGTTCCAAACAGTCATTCTTGTGTGGCTTTTGAATAATAAAAAAGATTTAAGATGCAGCCTCTTAATTAAATGGGGGGGGGAGGGGGGGGGAATCGCCTGAAAATAAAGGAAAAAGAAACCCAATGAAACCTTCACTGACCAGACACCTGCTATATAGCAGCTAAGTTACAAATAGACTCTCTTATGGCTGTTACAAGGGTTTTCACTGTGCTTATCTTGGAGTTGTGCCAGGCACTGACTATGCAGTCCTACATTGTTAGAATTACTAAGGCGACTTTAACGATTATGCATGATTGGAAGATCAGGTTTCTGTCCAACACAAATGATATAGTAAGAACAGGTATGAGAGGATGATAAAAGCTGAACTTCACTTACTTTTTTCTTTTTTTTAAAGAAGCTCTGTGGTTTCCTTAGGTTTTCTTGCCCTCTGCTTTTTATAATTTGTTTTCTTAAACAAATGCAAAAATGTGGACAGAAAGTTAACTGCTAATAATCAGAAATAAAACCACGATTCTACCTCCTGCTTGTCTTCATTCTAAGTAATTTATCTAAAAAAGCATCACTTTGTACATATGGGAAGCTAGGAAGAGTTCATTTCAGTGCTTTTCAAGTGCAATGTAATTGTACATTTCTCTGCTGTAAAAGCCTAAGAGAAAATTGGACACAGTGCATAAACCAGATTTTTTAAATTTTGTATTTCCTTCTGCATAACCACCTGCTTTCAGGACCAAAAACTGAATAAATGAGATAGAGTGAAGTGAAAATCACTTAACATCAGATTTGTGCGTTTGCTTTAGGAGCAGCTTTTTCAGCTTATGTTTGTATTTATAGAACTACCAGTGTGCCAGACCCTTTAGTGAGCTGTAACTGAGAGCAGATTCAAGAGGAACGTCAAGTACTTTTAAAAAATTCAACCTAGTAACCAGAATTATTTGATATTTTATTGGCAGAGTGTGGCTGTTGCAAAAAGAAATTAAATACAGTGACCAGTGAATGCCAAATAACTGTACATTAATCCAACCTAAACTGGGTTCAGATAACTCTTGGAGAACGTTCTGCATTATAATCAACCCAGGATCAGACAAACAATTGTGCATATGTATGCATTCATGAGCTCATGATATTTTGCCTTTTCCTCTTTTTTTTATCCTCTTAAAAGGATCCTTTAAATTTCTAACAGGCGCACTTACATTCTTGTGCTGATAGTTGTTTCTCACATGGTTATTTCTGGAAGAGTCTTCTATTTTACATGTAACCAAATAAATAGTATGAAAATAACACACACGTATGCCTCCTTTCTAACTGGAAGAAGGTATTTTCTTCTAAACCTGATTTAGTTCGATAAATGTGAGCATATCCTGCAACAAGATACTTCAGGCTACGCAAAATGCTGGACTGGAGCTACATTTAGTCATGTCATGGCAAATCCACTTATGAGTCCCCTGAGACAGCCCGGTGGGCTAGAATAACAGCTCCATTATTTAGAGCTTCATGTCTGTCACCTTACTTATTAACATAGTTTTGAGATAAACCAATGGTGTTAGTTTTCTGTGTTCATCCTCCTACTTATTCATTATCAAATTACTTTACACTGTTTATTTAGACTGCTATCATCTATATCAAGCATACCAGGTCCTAAAAATGTGACTTCCTCAGTAACAAGATGATTTTTAATAAACTCATTTAGCATCTAAGTTTATCATGGAACTGGAATCACTTTAGAAGCAGGTTTTGAAAGCAATTTTTACAGCATGCAATATTGAGCTGGATGAACTGGGAATAGTGGAAAGTCTTTTGGTGTTTTCAATGCTTTTTGAATCAAGATTAAGGTCTTGTTTTTGAAAGTACTTAAATATGTGCATACATCTGTCCCTATTCAACAAAAGTATTTAAGAACATAAGCTTGTAGATTTTGCTTCATGATTTGAGGTTGCGTAGACTTATAAGTCTACCTGATCTTGTGCTGATCAAGTAGATTTCACCATTTGTGAAATCTTTTAATTTAAAACATCACTGCTCTTTCTTGCCCTTCCATGTCTGGGTTTGCCTATGTCCACCAACAAATGGCTTCGGAAAAGTCCGAGCTGAACTAATTTTATTCATTCCTGTGTTCAAACTGAGCTACAGGTGAGCAGCATTTGAAGGTGTTTCCAAGGTTTGTGTGCAAAGCTACAAACAATGGGGAATTACAGATTTCTTAATTAACTATTTTTTTTGAAAAAATTAAGATAATTAATAAACAATAATAAAGCTCCTGTCAGTAGTCATTTCCCACTGATATATTTTACTGTAATTATTAATTTAAAAAAACTGGCTTACATTGTAAATTACAAGGTTATTTAAGTTCTGAAGGTGTACTACCTTTCTGCTTCGAAGATTTTGAAGAAATTATTTATCTGTTTACACTGAAGCCCAAGTCTGCCAGAGAGAAACTATACTACATTTGAAAGTGATGTGTATGCAATGCATTTCAATTTCTCTATTTGGCATCTCTGTACATTATTTTTTTAATATATATATATTAAAATATGCATATATATGTATATATTTATATACATACATATTTATGTATATATATATATACATAAAAAGAGGAACTCTTCAGCACCAATCTAATGTTTTTATACAACGGATTGCATGACAACCAGAGTATATTATGATGCATCCATTTAACATGCAGCATTACTAGAAGTACAAATTTGATGTGTTACACTCCTCTAACCTTATGTTTTCAGTACAACACTGTGCCTTTTTAGGACTGACTAGAAAATCAGATTGAATATGTCTGGGAATACAATTTCACATTGTGTATAATCCTCGTTCTGGCACTGAAGAAAATCAATGAGGGTGAAGCATTGATCTTTCAGAGTGCAAATGCAGTTACCTCTGAAACACACTGCTGGGGATTTTGTTATTCAAGTCATTCGATCACTCAATGTGTTTGCTAACCAAGTTCTTATCATGCAGCACCTCACTAGCCTGAGCTTAGCTTCAGTTATGTATATAGAGAAAAAAAGTCCCTTTTGGAAGAAGAAAAAGGCTTTACGGATGCACAATTCTTCTACTAAGTGTATGTTTGCTCAAGCCTAAACTGAAATGCCTTTTCTTCAGTGGCATTTCACAATGTCACCAAATACATAAAAGTCATCACAGAAAGATGCATGAATATGAATCACTCCAGGAAATTTTTTTTTTTTGTTATGATGGATTTTATTTTAGTTTGTGCTGGTTAGTCAAATCTGTTTTCTTTTCTTAGAGATGGAAATTTGATTGACTATTTATTGATGTTGCCAAAATAAATTCTCGCACATAGATACCTACATAATTACAGGTATGACGAATATATGCACACACACATACCCATACTCCTGAAATAGAGAGATGTGCATACTTTTTTATTTATATGTGAACCATATTTCATTTTTGTCAGCAAAAATATTTTCCTAACTTACAGCCTTCCAACTGCAGACAATAAATCAAGTATTTTAAAAGTGATTGCAAATGATTTATTTAGTGCTGTCATCATACAGTGTTTTCTTTAATGAAAATTTATACAATTCACCCTGGGATAAAACTCACTTAAATAAATCTGTATTGAAGGATGCAAGAGAACTGATGCATTCTTTGGTATACACTGGCTGGTGCTTGACAATAGGCAGGACTCTGACATGCTGAAGTACTCTGATGTCACTTAATACATTGAGCTAGGATTTTCTATAGTATTGCCATTATACAAACATATATATCTGAACCAGGTGGCATTTGTATTAAGACATTATGCTCACAGACCAACATTAAGCTGTAACTATATAAAACAGCTCCTCAGAATATTAGCAAGATTAAGATAATGAATTTTACTTTAAATCATACTAAGAGCAGACAGCAGGTCTGGCAGTTGAAAGGAAAAAAAAAACCACTCCAATTTTATTATTGTTTGAATATTCAATCTTTAGAAAGATTAAATATTAACTGAAATATTACAGGAATTATAGTAGATTAAAAAGGTGCAATGCAAACAAGTGTTATCTAAAAGACTAATATATGGTTCTGTGTTTTTTTTTTTATTAGGACCATACATTTGGCATAATTATAATGAAAAAGTAAACCAAACAGCAGTGTTTCACATGATACTTTTCCTCTGGCCATTCAGTGTTACACCAAGAGCAACTGAGGTCACAAGACAGCAAGGTCCCCTATACTTAAGCAAAGAGCTGCTTTATATCAGAAGCAATTACAATATATCACCAAAAGCATCATGCAGAGCTGAATTTGGGATGAAACATTCAATACCAATTGAGCAGCAATATAAAATTAATAGCTGAGCTTTTCATCTGCCTGTTATATCAGTGGATTAAGTTCACTCAATTAAAAATGTGAATATTTTGAGAAATTTTGATATTGCGTAATTAGGTACTTTATTGCAATGGTGTGTGTATATATAATAAATATAGTGTCTCTCATGTGTTTAGCACTGCCTTCAAAGCACATACAATAAAATATAAAGAGTTACAATAGAAATGAATAAAGCACCCTGTTTCAGGGTGAAAAAGAAGCTCTTAAAAACCCTTACAAGCAACCTGATTAAATAAATGTTTTCTTTTATGCTCACTGACTTAATTGTGTGCATCCAGTCATTCAGAAGTTGACCTCACACAATGCACAATGGTAGCACCTTCTGAAATGAAAGAGTAACAGATACAGATAGTCCAAATTCTTTCAACTGTGTGACATCCACGCCTATGTCTTTATCTCTTTGTGCTCTTGAATGTCTAGCTGTGACTTCAAGTAACAGGGAAGCTACAATCTAGGATAATCTCACATGGCAAAGTGAAGCACCTCCTCATCTTTTCACCCTCCATCGTCTGTTACTGCAGGTGACTCAATTATTCATTGCTCTTCCTTTCCTTCGAACTTCTAAATTATGAGTTTAATATCTTTTTTCCATATATTGATAGATACCATTGCAAGAAGCCACTAGGTATACGGTTACAATATCTCTAAAATCCATTAATTGTATTTCTACAAGCAAAACTTGCATGCAAATTCCTATTACTTGTCCCTGTGAATACTAAATTTCCAAAGAGGAGAATTAATACTTCCTCATTATTTGCATTTCACTCAAAAAAAGCTTGGTGTTTCTGTTACCCAGATCAAAACACATCCCCACATCAAAACTCTTGATCTTTTTCTTCAAGAGCAATTTACCTTTTACTTTCATTTCTGTTAGTGTCTTTTTCCAACTTCCTGTAAATCCGTTTTCTTCTGTGTCTACTATTCTTGTTTATATGCCAACAGAAAAAGATTATGTCTTGAACTCTGGGAAGCAGGCTACAGTCATGCTCTTATTTTCCCTTTCTTTTCCCACATAGTCTCCTGGATAATGCATGTTTCTTCCATAGATGTGGAAAATCACAGTTTGCTTCTTTGAGAAATGCATGAAACACTAGCAATAAAAATATATCAAAATGAGATGAAAATAAACCTATCCCTTTACTCACTGTCCTTCAATAAACTTCTGAAAGAATTATCGGCAGCTAACAAAAACGTTCCATTGAAATTCTGGCAATACCAGAATACTTCTCTCACCCTTTTATGCTCTAAAACTGAAATTTAAGTCAAAGCAAGTGTGTTCATCAGAATTGCTTTGCTCTTCTGTTTTTTACCCATATTTCTATCAACTCACCTCAAAATTAAACAGGACAATGTGGGGTTTTTGTCATTTTGGTTTGGTTTTTGTTTTGTTTTGTTTTTCAATATAAAATGAAACCACTGGAAAACATGCTATCTTGATATTCTCAGTGTCCTTACAAGAGCTAGCTTAATTATTAATTGTGAGTGAAATACCTGATGACTCCAGTCTTCTCCCTGTATGTGAATCATTTGTAAACTACTCCTGATTTCCACAAAATCTTTTATGCATCTGTGCTGAATAGTTTGTGCAAACAAATATTAGCCTATGGTTTGTTTGCAAACTGGTGACTTAATATGTTTGTTATTCATGGTAGATGACTTATCGAAGAGTTAACACTTTATTGATTTAGTGTTCTGGTAGTCTTTAAATTTTAAAGGAACCACAATAGACTCTGAACTGTACGGGGAATAGTTTCAGTGGATAGGAGGAAAAGAAACATGGATAACCAAGTTAAAAATGAAGCAAGGATAAAATTACATGTTTGAAATTAGATTATAGGATCATAGTACATGTCACTTTGAGAATAAAGGTAAATAAACACAGAAAGAGGTTTTAAATGTAATATCTTTGTCAAAAAACCTATGACATTGTTAATCCACAAACCTGTGTGCCAGAATATGAAGTTAATGATATTTCCAGTAGAGATTTTCAAGTGAATTTCTGCTTTTGGAATCAGAAGTTTTCATTACCAAACTGGTGATTATTCAATTCATCGCAACCAATGATTAAAACAAATAGTTTATACCAGTGAGATGAACACACTATGTACATGTAAGAAAACAACTATCCCACAGCATTCTCTAATTGTCAATGTCAGTATTAAGAAACCAATTAACTTTCAATGTAACGCTACAGAACTATTCACTTACACAAAAGTTTACTCACCAGCCGTGTTAATGAAACACATACATATATTTTAACTTCCGTAATGATGTGTTATGCAGCACTGAGAGCACAATTAGCTTTCAAAATGATGAAAATACAAACAGAAAAACAAATCCAAGGTTTGCTAATTATTTTGCAAAATAGAACACATTTCCACAAAAATTTTCACAAAAACACAGAAGCATTTGCCAATAAGGGAACAGTGCCCAAACCTAAAGACCTGGCATTCACTTTACTGCCACCTTCAGAAGCAGACTGACTCTCCAGGCTCAAACTCTTGCCATGTCTCATTGAGAGACCTTTGGAAAAAATGTATGGATACAAGGCTTCTTAATTTAGACCTTTCAAATGAGTGTATTTTAGTCACATTTTCTTTGTACATAAGAAAGTGGTCATAATCTTCAGTAACATCTTCAGCTCCTTCCATTCTTGAGACATAGTTGACCATTACTGGCATGAAATACTGTTGTGTAGAAATGTGATCCTACAAGTTGGTGATGAGGAATTTTAACATAATAACAATTCTGAGTGTCTGTGGCTAGGGAGAGGAAGAACTGACAAAGAATAGGTTTTCTAGCATTAAAGCCAGAAACCGACAATGAGTGCAAGTTCCATACTGAGTGTTTGTCTGAAACAACATCAAAGTATGTAAACTTCTTGCATGTTAGTTAATTACTAATGAAGGTTGATATATTTATGTCATTGTTTGTATACAGCATAGCAAGTGATTGCTTACATTCTTAATACTTACAGAAATAAATGTTTCATTTTCATCTTCCAGATAAAACCAGAGCTTTGTGGTAAAGAGCACAGTGCCCTTGCTAGAATTCAGTTAATGTCAAATACTTAATCTAGACTTGAACTTCATATCTGTGCAGTCACCTGTAGTAGATGCTTAGAGACATAATAACATTACAGATCTGAATCTTATATATTGGTAGTTTTTAAATCTTCAAGGTGTTATCAAGACATAAATATGCATTTTTGGATGAACTCTCTGCCCCAGTAGCCTTCCTTAGCACACAGATTTGATGTGAGTCTGTGGTTCTTTGCTGAGATATGCATTACATCATTGTCTATTTTTAGCTTGTTACATTAATCAAAACCTGTCCCATTTATTAAACTGCTTCCTGCAGCTCAGACATTTGAAATTCAGAGTGCCAGCAAGCAGCTGCCATGCACTGTGAAAGAAAGCGTTGGGATAGATTTGACTAATGTACAAATTGAATTTCAAGTGACTGAGCAACCTCTTTATCTCTTAGTGACACAGTCAGTGATTGTAACAGTATTCTTGAAGGAAATGAAACCTGGAACCACAGTTCAATCACTGTGTAGTTACTATAGCCCTTCCCAGCAGTCCCTCCAGAACTAGTGGTAAATCTGACCTTTGCGAAAATGCACAAATCCTTGATTTCTGCACAGTTAACCTTTATAAGCTGGAACCCTTCTGTGGAACCTAACCAAAACAGGGGAATGATTCGGAATAAAAACACAGACACACATATTTTATGAAAGAGATTTTATTTTATTTTATTTTATTTTATTTTAGGAAGGGGAAAAATAATAAAGGGAGAAAGAAACAATTTTGGGAAGAAGCATTCAACAGTTTTCCAAATAGTCAGTTACATACATCTCTGTTTCAATCAGTTCGTATTCCACAGGTCAAACTAGAAATCTAGAACCAAAGCTATTTTTCTCAGAAATATTCTCTGTGCTTTAGAGGTCACTTAGCAAAGAAGTTGACAAACAGAAATTCAATGCAATCTTAACATCAGCTGTTCCATCAAAATCATAGTGGATATAGGTGCTGCACCCAAGTGGCCAGTGGAGTCCCACCTCTCCATCAGTGTTCCTTCCCTGTACACCTGATACCCATGAGAGATTCCAGGCACTCAGATTTGTGTGTGAGTGTCATAGAATCATAGAATGGCTTGGGTTGGAAAGGATGTTAAGATAGAATCTTAAGATAGATGTTAAGATAGAATCTATGGTGATGCCTCACCTCAGACCATGTTGCCCAAGGCTCTGTTTAACCTGGCCCTGAACACCACCAGGGATGGAGCATTCACAACTTCCCTGGGCAGCCTATTCCAGTGCCTCACAACCCTCACAGTAAAGAATTTCTTCCTTATGTCTAACTTAAACTTTAGTTTGAACTTCTTGTCCTATCACAACAATCCCTGATGAAAAGTTCCTCTCCAGCATCCTTGTAGGCCCCCTTCAGATACTGGAAGACTGCTATGAGGTCTTCATGAATCCTCAATTCTGCAGGCTGAGCAGCCCCAACTTTCCCAATCTGTCTTCACATGGGAGGCGCTCAGCCCCCTGATCATTGCTGTGGCGCTTCTCTGGACTTGTTCCAACAGTTCCATGGTCTTCTTATGCTGAGGACACCAGAACTGCATACAGTACTCCAAGTGGGGTGTCACTGATCACGCTCCTTTTGATGTAGCCCAGGATATGGTTGGCTTTCTGGGCTGCAAGTGCACGCTGTCGGCTCATGTTCATTTTCTCATCAACCAACACCCCCAAGTCCTTCTCCGCAGGGCTGCTCTCAATCTCTTCTCTGCCCAACCTGTAACTGTGCCTGGGATTGCCCTGACCCAGGTGTAGGACCTTGCACTCGGCTTAGTTCAACTTCATGAGGTTGGCATTGACCCACCTCTCAAGCATGTCAAGATCCTTCTGGATGAATAACCATCATAAGAGATTTTAGGAAACAGTGAATTGCCATTCTCCCACCTTTACACTTCAAAACTTGAACTTAGCTGTGAGCATTATTTTCTTGAGCATTCAGGAACCCATGTTGTCTCAGCCAGGGTTATGTGTTTCTAGTGTCACTTCAGGGCTGCTTAAAAAAGCAAAAACCTGTAATTTTCTTACCGAAATGTCAACCAGTGAAGCAAAATTGTTGATAACCTTTTCAGATGCTGTTGCAGCAGGTAAAATATGATGCAACTGGTGGAATGCTTTGTAAAGTTCTCTCATATAGAAATCTTGATGAAATCTTATTCCTATTCCAGGCTTTTTATTGTTATCTTTGATGGTACCAATACCTATTTGAAAGCTTTAAGTGTCTTTGAGCAATGTGAGAGAAAAATAATATTCTCTTATGCTTGTTCAATTTGGTTTCTTGAGAATATGTCTTTGTGGAAATAATCTTTGGAGAAAATTCTTCAGAAAAATTACTTTTTCAAAAGCAAATTCTTACAGTGTAAACTCATGGATTTGCTTGCATACCTTTTAGTTTGGTATGTAGAAGTCTTCTCTCTCACATCTGCTGTCCCGGTGTCTATCCTTGTCATGCTGGTAGCACAAAATTCTTGTATTTTTTTCTCAGTCAGGCCAAGATATCAACTAAAGCATTTAATATAGAAAAAGGATGAATAATATTAAAACAGAAGAAAGAATAAATGGCAAAAGAGTGTGTCACCAAAATAGCACTAACCGGATAAGTAACTATCAGGCAAAAGTATTTTACCTTTAATAGCAAATTAGAAGGTTCATCTTGGGAAACCATATATTAATTGTCACAATTTTTGTTACCTTAGCAAAAATGAAAACATGTCACAAGGTTTTTTTTTTTTTCAATGCACTCTATAAAATGACATCTGCAAGATACATGGGTAAGGACGACTTTTTCCTAACCTTAAAAGTGAAGCCACATGCTTAGACCTGCACAGGATAATGACTTTAGTTCATTCTAGATGACCTTTGCATTGAAAAGTAAACCCCTGCCCTTAGGCTATTTAGAAAGGTTAGGTGTACCTTTTTCATTTTGCTATAGTGAGACATATATTTATTATTGCTCTATAGTGTTTTTTTCACAACAACTCCAGTTAGCTCTTAGAAATACCAAACAAATCCCACCTTCATCCCTAAGCTTTTCACTTTTGTAGATCATTAACTACTACCAGACTTCTGCTTTTGAGTGTAAGAATATTTAATTCAAAAAAACCCAGGCAAAAGAATCACAGAATCATAGAATCATAGAATAGTCAGGGTTGGAAAGGACCGTAAGATAATCGAGTTCCAAACACCCTGTCATGGGCAGGGACACTTCACACCAAAACATGTCACCCAAGGCTTTCTAACTTGGCCTTGAACATCACAAGGGATGGAGCACTCACAGCTTCCCTGGGCAACCCATTCGAGTGCCTCACCATCCTAACAATAAAGAATTTCTTCCCTATATCCAATCTAAACTTCCCCTGTTTAAGTTTTAACCTGTTACCCCTTGTCCTGTCACTACAGTCCCTAATGAAGAGCCCCTCCCCAGCATCCCTATAGGTCCCCTTCGGATACTGGATGGCTGCTATGAGGTCTCCACGCAGCCTTCTCTTCTCCAGGATGAACAGTTCCAACTTTCCCAGCCTGTCTTCATACAGGAGGTGCTCCAGTCCNGGATACTGGATGGCTGCTATGAGGTCTCCACGCAGCCTTCTCTTCTCCAGGATGAACAGTTCCAACTTTCCCAGCCTGTCTTCATACAGGAGGTGCTCCAGTCCCCTGATCATCTTCATGGCACTCCTCTGGACTTGTTCCAACAGCTCCATATGCTTTTTATGCTGAGGACACCAGAACCGCACACAATACTCCAGGTGAGGTATCACAAGAGCAGAGTAGAGGGGCAGGATCACCTCCTTCC
>NDXB01005461.1:7811-21049 GCA_002631895.1 Agapornis roseicollis
AGAAAATATAGTATTGTGTGCACTTCTGGTGTCCTCAACATGAAAAAGGACATGGAACTGTTGGAACAAGTCCAGAGGAGGGCCACGAGGATGATCAGGGGACTCAAGCATCTCCCATACTAAGACAGGCTGGGAAAGTTGGGACTGTTCAGCCTGGGGAAGAGAAGGCTGCATGGAGACCTCATAGCAGCCTTCCAGTATCTGAAGGGGGCCTATAAGGATGCTTGGAGGGACTCTTCATTAGGGACTGTAGTGACAGGACAAGGGGTAATGGCTTAAAACTTAAACAGGGGAAATTTAGATTGGATGTAAGGAGGAAATTCTTTACTGTAAGGGTGGTGAGGCATTGGAATGCATTGGCCAGGGAAGTTGTAAGTGCTCCCACCCTGGCAGTGTTCAAGGCCAGGTTGGATGAAGCCTTGGGTGGCATGGTTTAGTGTGAGGTGTCCCTGCTTATGACAGGGGGGTTGGAACGAGATGATCTTAAGGTCCTTTCCAACTCTAATTATTCCATGATTCTATGGTCATATGGAATGTGGAGGACTCAGAAAGGGGTGTTAAAAGCAATTACAGTGAAGAAACACTCATCAGATAAATGTAGATGATAGAGTATTAGAACATTATGAAAAATATAAAATGCAGAAAAAAGAAACAAGGTAGGATAGCAATGGAGACTTAAGAAATTAGAGGGCAAGTACCTCTACTGGGTTTTGTATCAATGCTGAAGCACCAGTCAGTGAACTTGAAAGAGGAAAACTCAATAATGATCCATATGTTCACTGCAGTATAACTATGGGACTGTCATATACAGTTAATGAAACCAATTCCTTAACAAATTCAAAAGACTGCACACTGAAATAGCCAAAGAGAATATTACTCCCAGATTTGTAACCAGTTTGTGGATACAATATTTAAGACTATGTTTTTTGTTTAAGTTTACCTATTTGACAGAAGTCACAATGAGACTTAGAATGGCAGTTCAGTTTCTGTGTGCCTTTTTACACCAGGATTTTACATGCCCTCTTAATCCTTTGGTATTGTGCTTGGTCAATGGCAGGAAACTGCACAAGTCCCATGTAGGTCTGAAGCACTGTAGCAACATGTTTATAGCATTCTTAATCAATTTTTTCAAGCTAGATTTGACCTCAAAAGTCTGAACTTCTGCAAATTTATCACGATATAGTCTCTGTACAATTCTTTAAGGGCTGTCCAAGGCTTCCATGACATGCAATTGCAATCTTAGCAACTGTTCATGCAGTTTTCCACTTCTCTCACGCACAGCAATCCCAGGTAATTGGAAATGTTTATGCTTCACAAGGTCTAGCAGTGGCCTATTTATCACTGAGATATTCTATGCAAGATAAGCAAATATCTTCACTGAAAATACAATGAAAAACAACGTCAAATTCAAAGCTCTATTGTTCAGAAAAAAACCCTTCTTGTGAAAAGAGCTGTAAGGCTGTTAGCAATTAGAAGAAATCAGAACTCAGTTATTTGGAAAATACTATAATCCTAATAACTTGGTAAGACACTAATTCAGTTTAAGCACTTGACATGCTTCCTGGAAATATATTTCATACAGCATTTACATCCACCTGCAGTAAATTTACTAAAACCTCTAGATTAAAAATACCTTCAAATTAAGACAGTCTGAGGCACAACTCTTCTAGTTAGACTCCTTGGCTTTTTAGAATTACAAGTATGATAACTGACTTAGGCCTGTAATGACTGATTTACACAGATGACCATCTAGTTTCTGTTATTGCAAAAAAAGCTATAATTACTTTAAAGTCTGTAGTACTATCAGTATAACATGTAGTTCTGGGTCTTCAGGATAACACTTTGTTTGGCTTTGGCCTTGTTATTGAGTCACTTGTTATGTGCCCTCTGGGTATCTGTCAAATTCACTTTTTTGTGATCAAAATCAGTAATTTCCCACGTTAGTTTTATTATGTTACTGAGCAGGAATTTTTCTTCCTTTCAGTTTCTAGTCTCCTAGGAGCTAATTGACTTCTCTAGGGTTACTTTAGATGCAAGACTATGAATGAACTAAGAAGGAGGCTCTTTCATGTTGCTGCTGTATATTCTGTACAAATATTCACTTCAAGCTTCAGAGATAGGCAGTTGGACAGTAATTTTTACACAAAGTATCATGACACTGGACATTGAGGCAAAATTAAAATTCCTCTGAGCTATGCAATCTATCCTGAAAGATGGGCAGTGTTACTGGTAAGACACAGATGAAGACACTGCCTTCCTAACATTAATTTCAAAAAGAATCCTTTTGAGTTGTGGAATTAAAACCAACAGCAGGGCAGATAACAGCTAGTCATTTTATTTTAAATTAATCTTGCAAACCTCAGAGATAAGAATTGACAAAAGAATGTCTTAATTGGAGCCTGAAATCTATATCATTTCGTAGCTTCAGGACTTTGTTCCTACTTTCATTCTTTCCTGTATATTACGCTTTAGGCTCTCAATTGCACTACTAATGTGAATAAAAATGTAAATTAATCTGTTTACTAATGCAGTTATGTGAAGCAACTCTACTTCTACTTTACTGTTCTAAAAGAAGAATTCTTTTAAATGTATTGCATAATTAGTTTTTATTTTCCTGAAATAAATAAAAGCTAATAAAATAAATGTTGGTTACACCAAAATCAGTGAAAAGCTGCTTCAGCAGGATACAGTTCTACCTGGTGATTGACTTCAATGAGGGCATTTTACAGAGTGATTTTTTTCTCATTTAAATCGCATTTATAATTGGTTTGAATTAGCAAAACTATCTCATCTGCCATGATTTCTGTCATGTAAGAATAGTTAATTTCGTATTCTGAAACTCAAAATTCAGGAACAAGATCTGATGATATGGGAAAGAATGCAGAGACATATGTCAAGCTTTTCAAGAAATAAATCACAGCATGGAATATAAAAAAATTTCTAGAGGTTTGTTTGAAAGTAATAGCTCCAAGGACTGTGCAGTCATATGATATATTTCACTTTGTTCTCTAGTTCTAATTAAAATCTTTGACTATAGGTAAGTTTCTTGGCAAATTTTGATGTAGAATCAAAAACACTTTCACACAATAGTGAAACCTGTGCACTGCATATTGTCAGACAGATGTGCATTCCTGGGGAAAACACTTTCACATCTCTTAAGGTTTGCTTTTTTTCTGTCACCTTCATGCAAATTAAATGTCACTTAAGCATATTTTGACACCTTTGTAACTAACATGAATGATTTTTAAAGACCTCAGTGAATTGAAAATATTTTTTACTATAGAAGTCCAATTGAGCTCCATCAGATTTTCTTCATAAATCAATATTATGGATGTTTTGCAGATGTTAATTAGTAGTTATTAACATAAATCCTAAAACAAAAAGAAAAAAGACTCCGTTTTTAATTCCAAATGTCTTCAGATTGGCAGATTGAGCACATGAATAAAACAGTCAAGAGTGGGCTTTTGAACTGTAGCTTAAAGTTTGTAAAACCTAGCAATATACAGTCATATCTTCAACAGGATGATATAGCAAACAGTTTTTCTCTGTGAACAGATGACAATATTTCTTTATGGGAATTCTTATATTTGACCACTTTTATAAACAAAGAATTTCTGAAGCAAAAGCTAAATTGACATAATCTTTCAAACTCACATACATGTCTATTCTTCCCTTCTAAACAACGGTGTTTCCTGGAAGTTACCATCCATGCATCTATGTACCTAAGAAGTGCATATTGAACTGGTCAGTTCTCTGAAGCAGTGAAACACCAGGTAGAGCAAATTAAGTGATTAACTGTTCTGGCCACTTCATGGGAAACAGCATTTATTACATACAAAAAGCAATGAGAAATCTAAAAGGCCTCTAAGGCTTGAATCAATTTAATAAATTATAATGTAGTAGTTAAAGGCAATTTTAACAATTTTCTTCCTTGCGAACATCTTTTCAATCTTGTCAACATCTTTCTGCTCTGTTTCAACTAATTTCAGAAAGGAGACTTGTCTGAGAACAGTGACAAATAGGGAAAATAATAATAATTAAAAAAAATAGTGAATCTCTAACCTAAATAGTTTCTTATGAAATAAAACAAGTACTAGTAGATGGCTGATCATATATCCTCAGACTAGTGTTTTTATGGTGTCACTGTCTGATTAATTTTGGTTTGAAAACAACAATTTTCTTAGACAACTTTCTTGGGTTTATAGATATTTTCAAAACATAACTGAAAACATTCACCAGGATCAGTGAATGTTCACAACTGAAAATAATTTCCTTATTAAAGTTTTTAATTCCTTATATGTAATGCCCTTATTATGAGATAATTATTTTTATCCTGCCCTTTATTAACCTATTACATTAATCAGCATCTGTACTGCTGTTCAAAATCCTCCCTTTCCAGCCTCTGAGGTAATGAGATAACCTTTGGTCTGCTCCCATTAATACTTCTTGACTTTTTAAGAGGAATTTCTGCTCAGCTTCAGAATGCAAATAAATGATTTACTTGAAATACCAAGGATCTATGCATCTTTTAAATAGTGACCCTTTATCACCAGTCTTCCAGTAGGTGTGATAGGCAGAGCTTTGCTCCTTAAAGTTTGTATATATAGAAATAAGCAGATATTTCTCCACAGAGTTAAACACATCTATGTTTCATATTATGATAGGCTAATCATGGAAGTATAGTGTGAGATATTCATATGATTTTGCTTTTATATAAGAACATAGAAAATTACTGTTCAGTTCCAAATTCCTTCAGCATGTTTGCTAGTTTGTAAGAGCAGTGCACAATAGAGTAAGGAATACTGTACATTACTTTCTCTCCATTTAAAATGCACTGTACTTTTAGGCAAACATTAAGTAATTAACCAAACCAGAATTCAGGTACACTATTATGCTTAAACAGCTATTCTGGAGTTGCATAGTTGTACCCTTTTAACTCCTGTCTTTGCTTTAATCATTCTCTTATTTAATACTGGTGAGCATAACATGCTTCATCAAAAACCTTCACACTTATAGGCAAAGAAAGATCTAGAGTATTCTTGCAATTTTTTTTCATAATGTACCACGGGTTTGCAATGTTCAATAATTTGGAAAAAAAGTTTAAATAACTCTGACCTCATATTATTGATCAATATTTATTAAGTAAACAACTAAACTATAGACACGTTAAACTATTTAATGTCAGATTTAAGTTGTTTTTTCCTTTTGGAAGTGTATAATGCTGAATATTACCTTTATCAAAACTTGGGGCATATCTGTATTACATGTATTTGCATTACTGAGCAGAAATTCCATACAAAATGAAAGTGAGGTTGCTTATATTTGTATATTTTCACTGATGCAAAAAAATTGTGTATCACTGATGTTACTGTTATCATGGTTGCAAGTCATTACCCAAGCATTTTGTGCCTTTTAATAGGTCAGTATTTTTACAGAAGGAACTGTTAATGATCCTAAGAAGGAGAACTTTCATGTAATTAGATTGCACAAATAAAACTAGGTGATCAGGAAATCTCAGCTAGAGTGTTGTCAGTGACAAAAGAACATCTTAAAAAGCCTTGACAACCAAACATACCAAACAGGATTGTAACAAAGACTCCAAAAGAATGTAAGCACAAGATAAAAGCAGATGACTTGAAAATGATAACATAGGTCCAAGAGCTACAAAAATAAATTGCAAATGTTTGTTGACGAAACATGTAGGAAATCTTCTACATTGTGTTTTAACTCTGTAAAGTAAGTAGTCCATCTTAGAAAACATACAAATGTGATCTCAAGCAGACACAGCATGGATAGGAAGAAATCCCAAATGCTGAGATACTGCTTTTAGGAAAGTCTTGGCATGCTGACTAATCATTGTAACCGCATCTCTCATTTCTAAAAGGGGACTTGTCCCATTGACCTCAGCTCCCAGAGAAACTGGGGATGAGTGGACACAAAATCAGAGAAAGAGATAGAACTGTAGGAATTCCTGTGATTGTAAAAAGACTAATAATGATTCTTAGATTAAACCAAAAGGACTTTACATAAACTAACAAATTCTAGTTTTAGCATGGAAGCTACATTTCTTTAGCTCACATGTCTTTTCATCTGGATTTGACTTCAAGTGCTATCTTGGTATTTGGATCCAAGTATTGGTAATGTTGGGCAGTCTAAGCTGTAATTTCCAATGCAGCAGCATGCAGAAATGCTGAGTTTGCTCCTGGAATCCAGCTACTGCTTCTTTTTTTTTTTTTCCTCCTCCTTCAGTCTTGGTATTACTGACATTCTGAAACCAGCACTCACCATTGTTCTGTACCACCCAGTCTTACTTCATAAATTCTGCTTTGATGAAGTCTGAAGCA
Source organism: Agapornis roseicollis (assembly GCA_002631895.1). Lineage (NCBI taxonomy): Eukaryota > Metazoa > Chordata > Aves > Psittaciformes > Psittacidae > Agapornis > Agapornis roseicollis. The sequence continues at coordinate 14,156 of NDXB01005461.1, forward strand.
GAGTCTTACACTCTCTTAACTAACCCCAAGGTTAGACAATACCTAACTTCATAGCTGTTTCTCAGTTTGTTTTTTGAGTGTATCCCCAGTGAGCCTAGATCTCTGCTTCAAGAAAGGTTTAGAAACAGTGTGCCCTCAAGAAAACTGAGCAACTTGTTGGGGTCTTTAGAATGCACTGCCAACTAATGAAAGTTTAATATAAACTACAGAAACAGTCTTCAGAGTGAAGACCAGAACAGCATCACAAACACTATTGCCTCTGGGTTGTGTTATATTCCTTGTATTTTTCTCATGGATCACATTAATCTTTCACTACACAGTAGCACGGCTGCAGACATCAAGACTGCTCTCCTGAAAAACTCAATGACTATGAGTTTATGCACTCAGGATTGGGATGTTGGTTTTCATTCCCTCAGGTGGATGAGAAAATTTATCTCCCAAACCAGACAACGCTCTTGTGCATTTTATTAAAAGTCATAGTGAGTCTTTTATAAAAATCAGACCATACCTAAAGCTATGATGTGATCCTTCTTTCCCTTGGCTCTCCTGTCAGTGCAGTCCTATATCATATAGTATTTGATGGTATGCCATCACATTTCCACAACCCTACCTTCAATCCATTTACTTAAGATGTACTTTACCTTGAATACAATAAAATAAGCCCCAGTTTGGGGAAAAAGACTTACAAAGGTAAAGCAGTTGGACAAAGTGTGGAGAGGAATTCTTTCCCTACAAAAAAAAAGTATTTCCTTTAAAAGATTCCATAACCCCTAAAGTACTACAATAAAACTGTCTAGATGTTTTACTGCTACTGTATGAAGAAAATAAAGAATCAACTTTTAGTTCAGTACTTGGACTTCTTTTATTTTTTTAAAAAAAAAAAGTTTGATTTTCTGATTATTTCAGCCAGCAACTGCTTAAAACAACAGAGTTCTAATTTGGAGAGAGGTTTATGATTTCACAACTCATAGTTTTTTCCAAGCTTAAAAATATCTGTAGCATAGTTTGCTCATCCCTAAAGATGGGAGACTTGAGAGTTCCTACCACTTGTCCAAAACACACCAGGAAAACAGTCAGTAGAGAAGCCTTGTGGAAACACAATGGCATTAAAAAACTTTAAAGTTTGAGTAGATAAATTGTCAAGAGCATAGCTATTCATGTAAATTAACAAGCTTTGCAATGTTTGGGCACAGCTGAAGGCTCTTTCCCTGTTCCAGGGAGATGCATCTGAAAGGAGATACACCTTGCTGTTCTTTGAGAGGTACTTCACAAAATGGCAGAGCCCATCACAAATAGCCTTCCCCATAAACTGTGTTCATTGCTCAATGATAGCAAAAATGGCTTAAAGAGATAGTTCAATGCAAGTATGCTTTAGCAAAATCCAGTACAATTGTTATAGAAATGTGCTACCTTCCCTATAGAATTACAAAAGCATTTTAACTAAATTTCCATTTTCTTTAACAAAGCCCCCCATGGTGGGACTATCTTCAGTAAAGCAGCACTGGAAATAAGCTGTAATGACCATTACCAAAGCTCCTTTACAACATTCTTTTTTTGTTCTCTGCTGTACTCAACAATTTTTGTCCCTTGTTCCAAGTGCCTCCTTACTACAAAATCTGTAGTAAGGCTTGAGTATTCAAGAAAAAAGCAGTCTTTCGTCAGCTGTTGTTTGTACTGGGATTCTTCTATTACTGTTTGTTATAGCTATCTGTCATGCTGTGCTTAAATACCTTGCAGACATATTTAGCAATGTTTTGCTTTGCCATCTGGAACAGACTTTCACCCGACTCTGGGCTTTCACATTTGAGTGCCCCATCTGGTGTAATGTCTCTGAAGTATAAATAGGGCAAACACTCACAGTTTCTGGTAGCTTTAGAGGAGAAGATAATCCAGTAATGCTTAATAAAACAAACAAACAAATAAACAAACAAACAAAACCCAGTAAAATGAGTGAAGGCATTTTTTGAGTTCAGCTGGCTTGAAGTAATCATCCGCAAGCACTACTTTTATTCAGGAAGTTGGCACAAGTTTCTACATCTCTTTCCACAGACAGGCATTCAACCCTGTAAAATTGATAAGGATCTAGCACCTTGTTCACACATACATCTAAAATAATGTACGCAGCTTATTCAAGGAGACATAATTCATGCGTGACCAGCAGGTCGAAGGAAGTGATCCTGCCCCCCTACTCTGCTCTCGTGAGACCTCACCTGGAGTATTGTGTGCAGTTCTGGTGTTCTCAACATAAAAAGGACATGGAACTGTTCGAACAAGTCCAGAGGAGGGTCACGAGGATGATCGGGGGACTGGAGCATCTCCCATATGAAGACAGGCTGAGAAAGCTGGGGCTGTTTAGCCTGGAGAAGAGAAGGCTGCATGGAGACCTTGTAGCAGCCTTGCAGTATCTGAAGGGGGCCTATAGGGATGCTGGGGAGGGACTTTTCATTAGGGACTGTAGTGACAGGACAAGGGGTAACGGGTTCAAACTTAAACAGGGGAAATTTAGACTGGATATAAGGAGGCAATTCTTTCCTGTTAGGGTGGTGAGATGCTGAAATGGGTTGCCCAAGGAAGTTGTGAGTGCTCCCACCCTGGCAGTGTACAAGGCCAGGTTGGATGAAGCCTTGGGTGGCATGGTTTAGTGTGAGGTGTCCCTGCTTATGGCAGGCGGTTGGAACTAGATGTTCTTAATGTCCTTTCCAACCCTAACTATTCTATGATTCTNGAGTGTTCAAGGCCATGTTGGACGAGGCCTTGGGTGACATGGTTTAGTGTGAGGGTGCCCTGGCTTATGGCAGGCGGTTGGAACTAGATGTTCTTAATGTCCTTTCCAACCCTAACTATTCTATGATTCTATGATTCTATGTCTTTCATAAGTACACTAGTGTCATAGATATATTTTTATAGAGTATTTGACAGTGGATAAGACAAAATATTTATTTTAATGATTCACATATACAATTCATATCACTGGGAACAAGCATGACAGCCAAAATCAGGGAGTATTATATGATATTTCAGGGGGTTATTTCCTTTTTATTTTCCTTTTGTGTTCACACATTAAGATTATTCTGCACCATTAAGGCATTCTTGGTACAGCCTAACTAGATATTCATGGAAAACAATTTTACATTATATGAAAGAGCCATCTTGGTTTAGTGATAGCATCATAGAATCTCAGAATTGTCTGGGAAGAGGAAGGCCTCTGGCTACCATTCTTCTTCAGAGTATTTGACTAAGCAAGTGCACTCTTCTGGGTCACACCAATTTTCTCATCAACCAACACCCCTAAATCTGTTTCCTCAGGGCTGCTCTCAACACAGCCTCTGCCCAGTCTGTATTTGAAAAATACATGCTGAGATTATAGAACTACCCAATTTATTGACTGTAAAAGACTGGAAGCAGCTAAAATTTTCAGATATCCAAGTATATTTATACCATCAAAACTACCACAGTTTAGCAAAGTCCCTACCAGATTCTTTCCGTTATCCTTCAAAGGATTTCTGGGATAGTGCCTGTTAGCGGACTTCTGACAGGGGTCAGCTCCTGAATATTAAGAATATTAACCAATAGGCTTGGGTCACACTCTGCTTATGTTGTGATTTAAATCCAAGCAGTAACTAAGTACCATGCAGCTGCTTGTTGACATCCTCGCCTGGTCCCCCTGCCCAGGTGGGACAGAGAGGAGGTAAAATCTGCAGGTTGAGATAAGAACAGTTTAATAATTTAAATAAATGAAAATTTAACAGTAATGATAATAGGAAAAAGAAACTAACTCAAAAACCACAAGCAATGCACAACATCAGTGGCTCCCTGGTCAGCTTCCCCCAGTTTACATTCTGACCATGACACATGGAATACCCCTTGGGTTAGTTTGGGTCAGGTGTCTTGTCTCTTCTCCCTTCTGACTTCTTGTGCCCCTCCTCACTGGCAGAGCGTGAGAGACTGGAAAGACCCTGATTAGGGTAAGTGCTATTTAGCAACAACTAAAATACTGGTGTGTTATCAGCATTGTTCTCCTGTCCTAATTTAACCATGCTTCATCTGAAATTTTGTATGAGAGCAGATTTAATGCTCATTACAACTTGTTAGTGTACTTGTGTTATGAAATGTTCCAATGCAAAGCAGTAAGAAAGGTTGCTTTCTAATATTTACATTCGTCAAAGAAAATTCTAGTGAATCTGTATAGTTTAAAGATTTAATTTGTTAATGATACATTAAAATTCTGCAGTTATACCACACCTGTATTATCTCACTTATCATAGTTTTTATCTGACTGTGTAGCTTGTTAATCAAGTCTGCATTTTGCTAAATTAAAACAGTGAATTTGATTTTATAGTATGCACTAAGAAGTAGATTTTTTTATTGGATACAGAAATTTGGAACATGTAATGAAAAAAGAAATTGTAAATAGGGGATAGAGTCCACATCTTAAGGCATTTTATTAGGTGTTGCTTCAGCAGGAAGTGATATTATTTGCTTTTAATTCATGCAGAAGAATCACAACAGCAGAAAGTTTTCAAATTAAAACCCACATCTAATACCTGCGGTTCACCAATGTTGGTTTTTTTCCTTGAGTAAGGATGTAATTTACTGAGAGATTCATTTTATCTGCAGAATTCTGAAAAATAATAGATAGGCTGCTAAGTCTGGTGGACTATACCCAGAATGAGGAAGACGGATGTAAATTGGAATTTTTCTTTCTAGCTTCCATTTCCTCCTCCAGATTACATTTATAGTCTACATATTAATGAATTAAATAAATCTTATCTACTGCTGAATTTCAACAGTGTGCTGGTTTGGGTGAGGATAGAGTTAGTTTTCTTCATAGTAGGCAGCATGGGGTGATTTGAATTTGTGTTGGAAACAGTGCTGATAACACAGGGATGTTTTTGTTATTGGTAAGCAGTGCTTACACAGAATCAAGGCCGTTTTTGCTTCTCACATCACTCCACCAGTGAGTAGATTGGGGGTGCATGAGGAGTTTGGAGGGGACACAGCTGGGTCAGCTGACCCCAGCTGACCAATGGGATATTCCATACCCTATGATGTCATGCTCAGTATATAAAGCTGGGGAAAGAGGAAGGAAGTGAGGCACATTCAGAGCAATGGTGTTCGTATTCCCAAGTCACCATTACGTGCAAAGGAGCCCTGCTCTGCTGGAGATGGCTGAACACCTCCCTGCTCGTGGGAAGTCATGAATAAATCCCTTGCTTTGCTTTGCTTTGCTTGCATGTGTGGCTTCTGGTTTGCTTATTAAATTGTCTTCTTCTTAACCCATGAACTTTCTTACTTTTACTCTTTGATTCTCAACACCATCCCACCAGTTTGGATGTATGGGCTTTCTGGTTGGGGTTAAACCATGACAAGCAACTACAGAAAAGCTGAACATTTTTGGTTTTCTATCTCATTTTTATTCTTAGTAAGTGCAGTAATTAATGTCAAAAGTTATTAGGTAATGGAGTGTCACTGAAACAACATTCAAAACAAACAGAAGTAAGAGAAAGTAGAAAAGAAAATCAGAACAAACTCAGAAATAGTGGGCTTGTTCATTGGAACAGCATCAATATATAGCAACATCAAGGGTTTAAAAATATCAGGTTGTAGCCAAAGCAAAATATGTAGATAGCAGTTCCACCAAATGAGGGACAGACACATAAGAGAGAAAAGTTTGTTTGTTTAGAAGGGAAAGACATCCCTTGACAGGATTGTCAGTATAATAGGAGAATAGTGTGCTTACTGTGAAGAAAGAAACAGCCTTGAGAAACAGAGAGGTCAAAATTAAAAGCCAAAAATAAGTCAGTACAAGTTACTAATGAGTAAAGAAAGATAGTCAATTACATTTCCATAAGTGAGGGCCCCTGACTCACCCTAATATCTCACAAGATGATAGAAATGTAGGAGCAAGAACAGATTCCAAGATCACCTGATCTTTCACTCTGCCACTGCACTATTTAGCTGTTCTTGAGAGCTACTCTTTGTTGTTCATTCATCTTAAAAACATACAGTGCAAGATTTTCCACAGTCTTGTGCTTAGCTCTTTACAGTGCTTTACCATACTAGGGCTAAGAAGGATTTTCCTAATGCCTATCTGATCATCCTTAGCTACAGTTTAAATCAGATGTAAACCAAGCAAATCCAATGCTATCACAGGGGTGTAAAATTGATGCAAGAGAAAGAAGGATTATATTTTACAAGATCAAGAGGCTATTACACAGACACCTATCATACATAATCTCTGAATAAAGGTATAAATCACTGTACATGTAAGTGTGTTTCAAGCTTGGTCAAAGGTGTGACAGCTGGTTATGTACAGATACTAGATTCAGCTTGAGCACCTATGTTGACAGCAGTACATCTCCAGAAGCAGGAGCATTTTTGGCATTTACCCAGGGCAGGATTTGCAGATCACAATCCCTCACACCTTCACAGGTATTAGTACTTCACTTACCTGAAGAACAGTGCAAATATATATATCTATATATAACAAGAGCTGAAGCATACCTGTGACCACAAAATTGACATATCATTCAATGCCTAGCTTTCAAACCTTCTTGACTTTAACAAATTGAATAGACAATTTATAAGCAAATAAATTAACTTCTATTGAAAAGTTGACCTACAGTTCAGACTTAATTTTCAATCCCATCTCAGAGATTTTCTACTTTGCTTTTCAATAACAATAATTTAGTTTCTAATTCAGCAAGGACACCAAGAAATAAATGTGCCACTTATAGAATGTATTTAGACTTCTAATGAGGTTCTGTTCTGAAGATCTTGAAAGTGCTGTTCTTCTATTTCTGCATTTCTTATACCATCAGCAGCTCACTGTTCTCTTCATTATGTTACCAGTAAAAAAAAAAAAAAAATTAAAATAAAATAAAAGTAATAAAA
>NDXB01005461.1:21174-38528 GCA_002631895.1 Agapornis roseicollis
AATTTAAAAAGCAATTAAGAAGGAATGTGCAAAAAAAAAAAAGTGAAAAATGTTTTTTTTATTAATAACCTGAATGACATAAAGTGAAGGGAACAACATGAAAAGCTGCTCTTTAGTTTTATTTTTCTTCCTTTTTTTTTTTTTTTTTCCCCAGAATAGTATCTGAAACAAAAAGAGCTTTTGACAACTACAGATACCAATGAAGCTAATGGGGTTTTTATTATTTTTTTGAGAGTATTTTGAAAATTTGTTTTCAAATTATCATTCAGCTGTCCTTTGTTGTGGCTTAATTTGCCTTTTAAATTAGCTGTATAGTTTGGAAACATGTAATTGCTGTCCACATTACAGACAGGAAATCATGCAAGAAAAGGTATTCTCTTTTTGTGCCTTTGTAAGTAAGAACCATTATGATATTGGTTAGAATCTTGGTGTTGGTACTTCTGTAGTTCTTGCTCAACCACGGGATTCAGAAAACAGGATTTCTGATAGGAACCAATTAAAATTAGGAAGCAAAAATATAGTATTAGGAAAAGCAAGTATGGCTTTCAACATTTTTAAAACCTTTACTGTTGTATGACTATAGGAATTGTGTACATCTATTCCATTGTCTTAGTAAGTGATGCTCATACTAATGCTTAGTTGAGGAGACTTGGAAGTGTCTCTTCTGGTACCATCTATGGAGACATTAAATTCTAAATAATTTTGTGCAGGAAGAAGGGTGCATGTAATTTTTAACAATAGAAAGCTTTATTTCAGTATAATAGTAGTTCACAGCTGAAATTTGATACAAAAAGAATGAATTATTTAAAGAGATTCACCGTACATAGCAGAGTATTTAGTATTTAATAATTTAAAAATGTAATTGCTCATATCTCCTTTAAAAATTGCAGTGTTTGCATAATCCAACCACCCAGATTTCCTCAAGAGACAACTGCTACCTTTAACATCCTGGTTTCAGAAGAAAATTAATCATATCCAAACCAATACAGCTTACTTCTTATTATCCCATAACTTTCCCTTTCTTTGGAATTCTTAGTGAATTAAAATATCTGTTGTTTTTCATTTTCTTTTTTTTCCTATTAGTGAGGGTTCATTAGGTACAATGGCAAGTAGAACAAATTATTTCATCACTGAAGAAGGCATGTAGCAGGTTGACTATGCTGAAAGAAAGCATCTATATATCTTCTCAAAAATATTGAGCAGTAAACTTGTTCGGATGCATTTCAGAGGTTAAAATTATTTCTAGGCTTTAACAGTTTTCTCTATTGATTTGTTAAGGGGAGGATTATATGAGAATGTTTACTTGTGAGTTTGTTTATACTGTTGAAATGTATTAATAGGGAATAATATTTATATAATAAAATATATAACAATATTATTGTATCAATTGATGCATTAATAGAAAAATATTAATGCACTATTATCAGAAAAGTATAGAGATCACCATAAATTCACATCTTTTAATGTTAGCAACTATAAACTTACGAACTAATATTCACATGAATAATATATACCATAAGGAATATTTAGCAGTGACAGTTCTGATTGTTATTTATACCAGCCAAAATACTCAAGCACAGTTCAAAATTGTTTCAAAAATTTTAAAGAAACATCATAGCTAGCTAAGACTTCTTTTTCTAAGTGAATTAAAATGGAAGACCTCTGTTTATATTGGGAGTATTTGCAGCCAGACTATTCTCAGCCCTATACTTGTCCAGAAGAGACAAAGATTTTAGTTTCCCAGGGTCATAGTTCAGACAGAGAGGGCAGAAGGTTGAATTTGTATCTGGCTGAAATTTCTCATTGCCAGCTGCTTTGACAGTGTGAGTCTGAGATGAAGAAAGTAGACATAATGTGTGTCAGCAGCACAGGACTCATCAGGATGTTAACATGAGAAAAATGAGGTAAGTATAATCACACATTCCTCTCCATTTAGCAGTCACTTTCTCTTATTCCTTTAGTTCACATGCACAGGATGGGTTGTAAAGATGGTCCAAGCAATAGTGAAGCTGTCACTTTGGTTCAGATCGTGAATGAGGAAATCTCCAGACTGTCTTGTCACTTCTCCAGGATCAGAAAAATAAAAAATAAAAAACTGATGAAAAAATCAGCCGCCAGGTACTTATCAGAGGTTACTGTATCATATTCCTGGGTATGACCAAGCACGGTTCAGTAAACTGGGAACATAGATGATGATTAAGGAGCTACATTTTGATCATGAAAAAACAACGCAGGTCAAGATTCTTCAAATACGAATAACCTGAAAAACACTTCCATTCTTGTCCACTGTAGATGCTCTTTCTGTTTTGTTCCTTCTCATGATTCCCAGTAGCAATCTAAGGTTAAGGATAAGCCAACTGGGCATGTGAGTTGCGTGAAAGCACTTAAGAAGGTAGGCATCAGCAATGGCTCATTGAGTCTGTCCAAACAATAGATTATTTAGTTTAATAAGAAAACAACATTTTAAATGATTCACGTAGAACAAAAAATTGAATTATTTTGTTGCTTAAAATCCATTCTAGATCAATTGAGTTTGTAGAAATTCTAGTGAGACGTTACGTCAGTGTCAAAATAAGGATTTTTTTATACCTTGTTTTATTACTAAAAGAGTTTGGTGAATTTAGTATTAACTAGGAAATAATTTGATCCACCTGAAATGACATTTTTGACATTCCATACATGTAAAAATAAGGAAGTAGACTTCCTATAAAAATGTGAAGAAAAGATATACAATAGTCATACCAATTTATACTATGCCTTTTAAATAACATGAATGTCATCTTAAGAGCAGAAGGGGCAGTTTTATCTATATTAATAGTTAACATCTTCCTCTGTAAAAATTGTATCTCTACAATATTACTAAGAAGGAACAAAGATAGTTTCTGAGCTTCTCAAAGAAACTCCTGAAAGAAACATTTGATTATAGCAGTCAGCACTCTAAAAGAGAAGCCTTTAATGTGGCAAACACTATGGAATTTAGGTCTTGCAATACATATTTAGCTGATAAATACTGTGAATTATAAGATCCCTGGAAAATTCTGGAAAAAGTACTTAGAAGCAACACACTTTTCCCCTTAAAGTATAAATATTTTCACACTGATCAACCCAAAGTTACAGATAAAAGAATTCTGAATTCATCACCAACTATCCTTCCCCAACTTAATTGTTTTCAGTAGAATGTTTATCACTGTCACTTATCTACAGCCAAATATGCAAAAAATGTGGAAAGAACAGAGGGAGAGAGAAAATTATCTGCTTAGTCTGCTCATGGAAGTAATTAATTACTTGCACTAGTATTTTCAGTACATCTGTTACTTGAATGATCAATAATTTATGAATTTTTATTCTCTAACACTTTTCCTTTTATTAAGTATTTAGTGTCACCCCTTTTTTTTCCTTTTTCTCTCTCTCTGACACTTGGAAACTTTCAATCTTCAGTCCATTAAGGAATACAAAGAGTATGCTGCCACTGGAGCCTTTTAATGGTCCTAAGTCAGGAAAATATGAAAAAGTAAGTTACGTACTTATTGATTGTGCAGGTTCCAAATGCCTCATTAGTCAGCATCTGCTTTCTTCACAAATGGAAATGCAAGTAAAACTTTGGCCCTCACTAGATCCAGTTCTGTTGCAAATGGTAAGATGGTACAGGGTCTTCAGCATGAAGCTCCTAAGCACTATAATTCAACTTTTTAGATTTAGTTGAGAATTAAGTACAAGGGAAGTTAATAGAAACAGGTATGTTCTCCTCTTGCTGCTGCTAGGAACAGCATTGGAAAATGGAGTAGATTACAGCAGCATGTTCTAAAAAAAAAAAAAAACACAACCCAGAAAATATAATTCTACTTTCCAAATTAAATTCCAGACAAACAGAAGACTGAGGTTACTGGTGTTGTTTTCTAAATAAAATTGTGGAATAAAAAAGGAGTATCAGGAAAGGCCTTTCAAATACCTCTGTTGCACATAACAAGTTTTAATTTAGAAACACAAATGTAATCCATTAATACAGAGTAAAACCTGTGCTTCATCAATAGACATTATATAATTATATTTTTTTAGCTTCCTTTCTCTTGTGAAACAGTGGATTAGAGGGGGACCTGCTGGATAATCCTAACGCCTCATTATGCTGAAAATTTAGACATCTTCAGTGAGCAGAACCTGTTTTACCCTTTTGATTATTCTAGAAAACTGCTGAGAATTTAGAAGCTTAATGTATGTCACTTTTGTTCTGCCTCCCCAGCCTTCCTTCTTAGAATCATAGAATAGTTAGGGTTGGAAAGGATCATCTAGGTCCAAACCCCCAGCCATGGGTAGGAACACCTCACACTAAACCCTTCCGCCCAAGGCTCTGTCCAACCTGGCCTTGAACACTGCCAGGGTGGGAGCACTCACAACTTCCTTGGGCAACCTATTCCAGAGCCTCACCATCCTCACAGTAAAGAACTTCCTCCCTATATCCAATCTAAATTTCCCCTGTTTAAGTCTTAACCCCATTACCCCCTGTCCTAACACTACAGTCCCTAATGAAGAGTCTCTTGACAGCATCCTTACAGGTCCCCTTCAGATACTGGAAGGCTGCCATAAGGTCTCCACGCAGCCTTCTCTTCTCCAGGCTGAACAGCCCCAACTTTCCCAGCCTGTTTTTGTATGGGAAATGCTCCAGTCCCCTGATCGTCCTCGTGGCCCTCCTCTGGACTTGTCCCAACAGCTCCATGTCCTTTGCATGTTGAGGACACCAGAACTGAACATAATACTCCAGGTGAGGTCTTATGAGAGCAGAGTAGAGAGGCAGGATCACCTCCTTCGACCTACTGGTTGTGCTCCTTTTGATCTTCTCTGCCCTACCTGTAGCTGTGCCTGGGATTACTCCAACCCAGGTGTAGGACCTTGCATTTGGCATGGCTAAACTTCATGGGGTCAGCATCAGCCCACCTCACAAACTTGTCAAGGTCCCTCTGGATCGCATTCCTTCCCTCCCAACATATCCACAAACCACACAGCTTGGAGTCATCGGCAAACTTGCTGAGGGTGCACTCAATCCCACTGTCAATGTCAGCGACAAAGATGTTAAACAAGACCAGTCCCAACACTGATCCCTGAAGGACACCACTCGTCACTGGCCTCCAGCTGGACACGAAGCCATTGACCACAGCTCTTTGCGTGTGGCCATCCAACCAGTTCTTTATCCACTGAGTGGCCCACCTATCAAATTGATGTCTCTTCAATTTCAAGACAAGGATGTTATGTGGGACAGTGTTGAACGCTTCCTGTTATCTTTCACATCCAGGTAGATGACATCAACTGCTCTATCCCTGTCCATCAGTTCTGTAGTTCCATCAGAGAAGGCCACCAAATTGGTCAGGCAGGATTTCCCCTTAGTGAAGCCATGCTGGCTGTCACCAAGCACCTTGTTGTTTTTCATGTGCCTTAGCATGCCTTCCAGGAGAATCTACTCCAAGATTTTGCCAGGCACAGAGGTGAGACTGACTGGTCTGTAATTCCCTGGGTCATCCATTTTCCCCTTCTTGAAAATGGGGGTTATATTTCCCTTTTTCCAGTCATCGGGAACTTCACCCAACTGCCATGATGTTTCAGCTATGACAGATAGTGTCTTAGCAACTTCATTTGCCAGCTCCTTCAGGACCTGTGGATGGATTTCATCAGGTCCCATGGACTTGTGAACATTCAGGTTCTTAAGACGGTCTTGAACCAGATTCTCTCCTACAGTGGTCCAAGGTCTCCTTTCTCACAGTCTCTGTGTCTGCCTTCCAAGACTTCGGTGTTGTGGTCAGAACATTTGCTAGTGAAGACTGAGGCAAAGTATTCATTAGGAACCTCAGCTTTCTCCAAATCCAGGGTAGCCAGTTCTCCTGCTAGCTTCCAGAGAGGGCCCATGTTGTCTCTAGTCTGTGTATTATTTACAGTATACTCACAGAATCCCTTCCTGTTATCTTTCACATCCCTAGCCAAGTTCAATTCTAACTGCGCCTTAGCTTTCCTCACCTGGTCCCTAGCTTCTTGGACAACATCCTGTATTCTTCCCAGGACACCTGTCCTTGCTTCCACTTTTTATAAGCCTCTTTTTTCCCTCTACGTTTCCTCAGCAGCTCCTTATCCATCTATGGATGTCTCCTGGCCCCCCTGCTGCACTTTCCTCTAGCTGGGACACAACACTCTTGAGCTTGTAGCAGGTGATCCTTGAATGTCAACCAACAGTCTTGGGCCCCCCTTCACATCTTGGGCTACATCCCAGGAAACCTTACTAAGCAGGATCCTGAAGAGGCCAAAGTCTGCTCTCTAGAAGTCCATGGTAGTGAGCTTGCTGCACACTTTTCTCAGTGTTCTGAGGATCATGAACTCAACCATCTCATGATTGCAAACCTTCATCTCACCTTAAGATTTTATGAAGGCTTCTTTATGACTCAGGAAAAAATTCTGGGTTTCACTACTTGTACTCTACCTTGTGGTTATTTTTCCTTATTTTTTTTTTGTCAGTGCTTTCCCTGGTTTCATTGTTGTTTTCATCTGCTGCAGATATGTGCAGATCCCTTCACTGTGTCAGCTGAACAACCTGTTGCAATTTTCTCATCCTGTGTATGTTTTTGCCTGTTTAATTATTTTATTAATGTGCACTGGTTTATTTTGTTCAACAGCTATTCCCATACTTCTCTTTTCCAGATAACTGCAATTTTAACAACCTTTTCTATCTATTACTACTTAACCACACTGGTATCCAATGTCCTTTTTAACAATTCACACCTAATAGGGTTTATTTCCCTTGTGTACTGTGTAGTGGTTTGTTAAGTACTTTTCTGCAGTAGATGTCATATGCAATTCCTTGTAGAATTTCAGCTAACATTTCTGCCGGTATTCTGCATGTCATAAAAACCTTTGCAGCACTAAAAATAGGGAAAAGAAAAGAAAGAATAATTTTGAAAGATTCCCTCACTGCAGGTAAATCCTCTCAGTGAAGACTTTTGCATTCTCATGCTAGACATTACCCTTGGAAAGGTTTAGGGATCTAAAAGTTGTTGCAGGAAGCAGTATTCCTCCAAGCAACATCTATTATTGATATTAATTGTTGCTACCATATAAAAATTAGTAATTAATATATAGCAACAAATCACACAACTACGTGTTCGTCATACTGCTTAAATGTACTTCTGAAACTTCTCAAACGCTACAGTTACGAAGGTAATATTGCAGAGTACATTAAACAAATAGAGCAGAAAGAATTGCCCCGTACTTCCTCAGTCACAAGATAACCAATTTGCCTGACTCATACGAAAGGATGCTATTTTAGGCTTTGACTATCTCCCATCATTAAAGACTGTGATAATTTTTTTCAAGAGGAAGAGGTGTAAGCTTAGATTTAAGATATATTCCATTTCAAGCAATTTTATTTGACTTACAAATTCCTAAATCCTCTGAACAAGGTGTGTTAATTTTCATCACTTTTTGTCTATGTTTAATGTTGGGGCACACCTTCAAAAAGATTCCATATTCTGTCTTAGAGGTGAGGTTTTATCTAGGTACCAATATGGTAGCAGTTTGGGATCTTTATGGACAAAAGTTACTGGATACTGTAAATTTGAGTCATGCTGCTGCTCTAAAAACATTATTTAAAGACAGTTTGTGAAATGTTATCTTTTCATTTGCACGGCCCACAGACAGCTGTGGGTATTACTATAATGAATAGTGTCTTACCTAGAGAAGCTACAAAACTATGCACATTTTCCATAATTGTTTGTAGGCTTATTGCTGTCTATAATTTTAAAAGATGACCCAATATCTAAGGTCTATGGACACACCTACAACTAGAAGATCAAAAAGTATCACAAAAGCAGGCCTCATAGAAATTATTTGTAATGGACACATTCTGTATCTGAATTTATCATTGAAACCAGGAAAGACACAGCTTAAAATTAATGATACAAATCCACTGTTGTGAGCACAGCCCATATTGGTTTTTCAAGAGCTGGGCCTGCAAAATTACTGTATCTTGGTGACTTTACATGGGTTTAGAATGGAAATAAACCTGATCCATGCTACTGAAATTTTGTTTAGTTATTTTGAAAAATCTCCATCAGTATTGCGTTCAAATTAGTAAAAAATTAATCAGTGTCAATGCAGACATGAAATCATGTCTGAGCAAACTGCTGCCTGGCACGTGCAAGAATGTCTTCCTTTAGAAATTATATCTTCAATGTGGTAAAGATCAACCTTAAAACAAACTCAGCCATGCTTGGGATACTGATAATCTGTGCACTTTTTACGTCTTTCCAGGATGTAATCCTGCTATAAATCAATAAACTGTCTGGGAGCCTGATTGACTGAGCTGTGGCATTTGGTCTGTTTGCAGCTCAGACAATATCCTGGGATATTCAATATCTGTCCTGATGTTTCTTACAAGGTGGATTTCTCCATTTAGGCACATTTAGGGTATGTGTATTTCCAGAGAAATTTGTATCTTCTTTAGCATTGTTCAAGCTATGCAGCCAATATATCAGTAATCTCATTGGCATTTAGGAGAAGCTACATTTGGGTTTAATTGCTAGTGCTCTGTTTATTTTACTGTAGAAAAATTTGTGAAAAAAGTGATATACACTTTTGCATTTAAGTATAGATGTTAATATGTAGCTGTTCACATATGCAGTTCATGGAGCTTTCTAAAAAATTAATATACATGACTCCGAGTAGAGAATTTAATAGCTTTATTACTATCATAATCACTTATTTAGAAAATATAAATAAGAGTAAGGAAAATACAATATTCAAATAATTTTTTTTTTTTTTTTCTTCCAGGATATGCTAGCAAAGTGCAAAAAAAATCTGAGAAACTGTTTTCAGTTCCTGTAAGATTTCCTCACAGGAAGAATTTACTTTTATTCTTAGTCCTTCCTACTTCAAAAAACACAAGAGTTTTTCTCTTCATAAGGAGACAAATACGTAACTCTCAATTGCATGATTAACCTCTAAGGCTGGATTTAAATACACTGACAATTTCGTTGACAATTATATACAGCAAGATTACGTTTTTAGAATCTGCATTCTGAGTGTTTTTCTTCACCATGCAGGATTAGATCATGTATTTACCTAGACTGATATACTGTAGTTGACATTATCCAGTAGCATATGTCTGTGAAATGTAAAATGAAAACAGGGAACGGATAAGCATGAATAATAATGAAGTCTCTGTAATATTTTACAAGAGAGTATATGTTCTCTGCTATAACATCTGTACTGGTAATCTCCAAGCATGCATTCTATTATAAATTCTATTATAAGATTTGTGGCTTTTGAGATTTTGGGGAGAGGGGAGCTCGTCCCTGTCCCCCACCCTGAATCTATTTATACTAATCCTTCAAGTTTTAGACTACTTAAAGTATGACTTTTAGTCCACCAGTTCCAAAGACATATTTTGCTTCAGTGGAAAACTTTTGCTTATGCCTGAGACAGTGTTAAATACAAGATGACTTTAGAATCGATCATTATACCATTCCTGGTTTTTAAGTACATATTTATTGTTATATAGTTTTCCTTCCTGGTGACTATTCTGATTTCTTCTTGGACACATAATTTACATAACTTCCTTGTATAGCATGGCCTAATTTTTTCTTCAATTTAATTTATGCTGTATTGGAGTTGCAAGTATGATTTTAGAATATATTTACTACCTTTGCATTCTTCAGTGCAAAAAATAATTTTAATAATGGGTCTTATTTTTTTTGTTTAGGTCAGTCACTTTTTTCAACTGGTTGGTGGCGAATCAAACGTGGTACTAGCCAGTTATTTTCTTTATCCTTCTGTTCCTCAGAGTATTTAATTTTCAATATTCCTTTCTTTATCTTTGCAAAATGATATTATGCTAAAATATTTTTAGATTAAAGAAAACATTGCCAGAGGGCATACATATTGTATTAAACAAAATACTGTATCACATCAACTGAGACTCTTATGAAACAATAAGAAGGCTCATCTTATGAGGACATTGATGACAAACTTTAAATAGAGCATCAAAGGTTTATAAAATTAACCTTCATTGAAAGGTCAAATAGCTCATATGAATAACTTCTTTAACACTAGTAAATGGTGCACAAAGAAATAGCCACTGATGTCTTTCACCTATTTCTTATAGGATGAATTAACTTGGGAATCCTTATTAGTTGGTTGATTTTTGTTCATACAGTTACCCTTGTAATGTAAAGTGAGCCTGCATGCTCAGCGTCAGTGCTGACTAGACATAGAAGTGTGAAGAACAGCATTTTTACATCTTGTCTGCTCTAGGCAGAATCATAGAATACCAGGTTGGGAGGGACCACTAGTTCAATCTTTCTAAGCAAAGCATGACCTAGACTAGATGTTCCAACGACCTGTCCAACTGAATCTTAACTGCATCTAATGTTGAGGAATCTATTACTCCCCTGGGGAGATTGTTCAAATGGATGATGGTTCTCATCGTGCAAAATTTTACTCTTGTGTTCAACTGGAATCTCCCCAGGAGTAACCTGTGCCCATTACTCCTCATCTTTCCCGTGTGAATCCTTGGAAAAAGAAAGTCTCTGTCTTCTTAGCCATTATAAGTGAATACAAGTGATTCAGAGCAGCCCTGAGGAGAAGGACTTGAAGGTGCTGGTCAATGAGAAACTTAACATGAGCCAGCAGTGTGCACTCACAGCCCAGAAAGCCAAATGTATCTGGGCTGCATCAAAAGGAGCATGACCAGCAGGTTGAAGGAAGTGATCCTGCTCCTCTGTTCTCATGAGACCTCACCTGGAGTGTTGTGTGCAGTTCTGGTGTCCTCAACATAAAAAGGACATGGAACTGTTGGAATAAGTCCAGAGGAGGGCCACGAGGATGATCAGGGGACTGAAGCATCTCCCATATGAAGACAGGCTGAGAAAGTTGGGGCTGTTCAGCCTGGAGAAGAGAAGGCTGCTTGGAGATCTCATAGCAGCCTTGCAGTATCTGAAAGGGGGCCTATAGGGATGCTGGGAATGGAATCTTCATTAGGGACTGTAGTGACAGGACAAGGGGCAATGGGTTAAAATTTAAACAGGGGAAATTTAGATTGGATGTAAGGAAGAAATTCTTTCCTGTGAGGGTGGTGAGGCACTGGAATGGGCTGCCCAAGGAAGTTGTGAATGCTCCATCCCTGGCAGTGTTCAACGCCAGGTTGGACGAAGCCTTGTGTGGTGTGGTTTAGTGTGAGATGCCCCTACCTCTGGCAGGTGGTTGGAAGTAAATGATCTTAAGGTCCTTTCCAACCCTAACTATTCCATGATTTTATGATTCTATAACAAATTATTCCATGACTGCAAGCGAATTTTTTTTAATCTTATTTCTCAAGCAACAGGTAGTTGTTTGATAAAGGACTGGGAACCTAAATAAAAGATCTTAAGAGTAATTGTAAAAAATTACTAAAAACCTCATAAAGCTATTATTATTCCTCATAGTAGAATAATACGATACTGTTATTCTGCGTATGTATGCAATGCAAAATATTAAATTTTATTATTTTCACCTCTTGCCAAAACTATAAATAATTATATGTTGATACAAATTTTTTTACAGTAACTTTTATCCCCAAATTTAAATACAACAACTTGCCTTATTACTGAGTTATTTTAACAAATGATTTGCATTTAATATAATCTTTAACTACACTATGTGCTATATTCATTACACTTCTTAATTTCTTGTGCTTTCTGTGATTTAGATTTTAATATTACAGAGTGTACTCCATAATGAATTTTTACTGTTTTTTCAGAAAGATATTATGATAAATAAAAAATTCTGCTAGATGGATCTTCATCTCTAGACCTCAATCCAGCAAAGCCTAAGACCATAGAATAGTTAGAGCTGGAAAGGACCTTAAGATCATCTAGCTCCCACCCCCATGCCATGGGCAGGGATGCTTCACACTGGATCATGTCACCCAAGACTCTATCCAACCTGGCCTTGAACACTGCCAGAGACAGATCATTCACAGCTTCCTTGGGCAACCCATTTCAGTGCCTGACCACCCTCACAGTAAAGAACTTCTTTATTGTGTCTAACTTAAACTTCCCCTGCTTAAGTTTGAACCCACTACCTTTTGTTCTATCACTACAGTCCATAATTAAGAGTTCTCCAGCATCCTTGAAGCCTTGAAGGCTGCTCCAGATACTTGAAGGCTGCTATGAGGTGTTCATGCGGCCTTCCCTTCCCTTCCCTTCCCTTCCCTTCCCTTCCCTTCCCTTCCCTTCCCTTCCCTTCCCCTCCCCTCCCCTCCCCTCTCCTCTTCTCTTCTCAAGCCAAAAGTCTGCTCTCTTGTGCAAGGGAGAGAGCATGCTGTGTGCCCTTCTCACTGTCCTGAGGATCTGGAACTCAATCATCTCATGATTGCTGCAGCCAAGGCTGACCCAGAGAGTCACATTTCCAACCAGCCCCTCCCTGTTGGTGAGTATGAGGTCAAGCATAGCACCTCTCCCTGTTGGCTCCTCTACTACTTGCAAGAGGAAGTTTTACACACAGCCAAGGAACCTCCTGGATTGCTTGTCCTGGGCTGTACCATCCTTACAGCAAATATCAGGATGGTTGAAGGACAAGGGCCTATGAGAGTGAGGCTGTTCCTATCTGTCTATAGAGTGCTTCATCAACAAAGTCCTCTTGATAAGGCAGTCTGTAACAGATCCCCACAGTAATGTCCCCCATCACTGTTCTCCGTTTGACCCTGACCCACAAACTCTCTGTTGACTGTTCACCTGTCCCCAGAGTTCCATACTCTCCAGCCTATCCTTAACATAAATAGCAACAACCTCTCCCCATCTGCTGGGTCTGTCTTTTCTAAAGAGTCATAGGAACCTTCCCATTATGTTTCTGTGATGCCAATGATATCATATCCCTGTAGATGTCCACATATCTCTAATTCCTCTTGTTTATTCCCCATACTATGGGTGTTTGTATAGAGGCATCTGAGCCAAGCTCCAACAAAGCCAACTCATTGGCTGGAGCAACTGCATCGCTCAAAGCATTTATTACAGGTGCTGTCAACTGACCTAGGAGAGCTGGGATTGGATAGATCCTTCCCTCCCCAACACAGCTAGTTTAAAGCTGGTTTCACCAGCCTGGCAAGTCTCCTACTAAAGCAGCTCTTCCCCTTCTTTGTCAGACCAGCTCCACTAGCCTCCAGTGGACCTCTCCTCTCAAATCAAGTCTCATGTTGTAAATAGTCAAAACTGTGACTATGGCACCACTCTTCTAACCATTTATTAACCTGCCAAAACCATCTGGCCTTTTCAAGGTCCTCCCCTTTGACCTGGAGGACTGATGAAAAAGCTATTTGAGCCCCAGAGCTCCTAATTGTCTCTCCCAGAGCTCTGTAGTCCTTCTTAATGTTCTTCAGGATACTACTATCTATATCACTAGCACCCACATGGGCCACAAGAATTGGTTAATATTCAGTGGGACTTACTAGACCAGGCAGCCTCTCAGCAATATCCCTGATCCAAGCCCCTTGTAGGAAACACACCTCCCTCGAGACCGAGTCAAGCCCACAGATGGTGCCTTTGTGCCCTTTAGAGTCACCTACTACTATGACTTGCTGCTTTTTCCTGGAGGCACCAGCAGCGATCCTCTTTACTGATGCATCAGAAGGATATTCATTTGGTGTTCTGTGCATTTCCTCATTAGCCCCCTGCAGAACTGTGAAGCACTTCTGGGTAGGGACATCGGATTTTGGAGGAAGCCCCTTGTTTTTGTCTTTCTAAATACTAACTTTCTTCTAACTGCTTTTTCTAACTTTCTAAATACTGATAGTTTTAGGGATCACTGTATTTTATTTAGTCAACAGTTACTCCTATGGATTTTAGAGTCAAGGGCTAGAAAAAATTAATGAGCCTGAATAAGGTATTTGTTGACAGTGTGGTTTATATATTCACTAGACTCAAGAAAATAAAGATAAAAAGAATTACCTTCTGAAAATGCACACAGTACACTTTCCTTGTACTGGGAATAATCCAGAGAAGTACTACAAATCAAAGTATAAGAAAGAGTTAGCATCAATACTTGACACTTTAGTATTTTAAAACAGTGCCCATATTTTTCATTTTCACAAAGAAAATTCAGTGATTCACAGCCTGCATACTTAAATGAGCAATTTCTGGATAACTTATTTGTGATGAGTAGTAAAAAAAAACAAATATATAAGCAACCTGAAAACTTGTTTAGTTATTTTTGAGTCAGCGGAACACAGGAAGCAAAAAGATTTGAAAAATACATTATAACCTTGATCATTTGCAGAAAGAGGTTGTCATCTTTCTTGGAATTGTGGATTAAGATACAGATTTTCTTGGCAACACTTCCTATGTGAAGTACTGCATGACAAAATAGGCTAGCATAATTCACAGGAGATGAAAGTTTGGAAAACATTAATTTATATTATCTTTTTCCTCCTATAATATGGTCATGAGAAAGGATACAGTCCAGGCAAAGGCCTACCTGGCTTGGAGCAGCTCCACAGGAAAATGCCTGGTGTCTGGTGTTAAGCAGAGGGAAACCTGCAGTGCCCTGGCAGTACCAAAGGCGGCAGCATCATGAGTGGGATGAACAGGGGCATGGCCAGGGTACTGTGGGGGGAGTTACCTGTTAGGTAGATACCATACCAGCAAACTGGGGTGAGGTCAGTGAGGTCCCCAGGGCAGTCAGGGCTGGAACACTTTCCCCATGAGGACAGGCTGTGGGAGCAGAGCTAAGCTGTGGTAGGGATTCACAGAAGCAACTCTGCCTGCAGGGAAGGGATGGAGAAGACAGAACCAAGCTTTTCATATCACAGGGGTACATGGTGGACAACACAACAGACTATAGATGTAAATTGAAACAGAGGAAGTTTCTGCTGAATACAAAGGGAAAAGAAAGGCAAAGCCAGGCCTTGGAAGCTTTTCTATTCTTAGAAATGTTACTGTTTAGAAAATATATTATGTGTGTATTTATAAAAAAAGGATATAAAGTATATAAAGGATACAAAGACATATAAAACAGACTTATAATGCTTGTAGGATTGGATAAGACTTTCCTTAGTATCTTTGGATTTTAGCAAACAATATGTTATGGTGTGATATAAAGCAAAGCAGGTGGTTCTTAATATGAGAAAGTACTGACAGCATATTCTGAGTAGAGCTTCACCATTTGTGAAGTGTGAGGTTTTTCTCCTCAAACATGTCATTGAGCAAGGTGGCAGCTATTTATATTTTTTTTTTTTTTTGCCTCCCATGTTGTTACTGCTGCTAATTTTCTGCCTCAGTCCTTCAACAGGACATAGGTTAGTAAATATTTTCCCATTGGAAAATGCTGATCAGTCCAAGTGTAAATGTTCTGAATCTGTCAACATTTTTGGAGCTTTTCGTATTTCACAAAATGCCAGCAGAAATCAGAACAGCTCCCAGTATAGGTATTTATGAATGGCATGTCATGAAAATTGCAAGATTACCCAATGAATTACCCAACCCAAGTTTAGAAACTTTACAGGTGACATATATCTTCCAGAAAGATCACTTTAATTTTTCAGTTTGCCACTTTTAAAAAAGGACAAGTAAGCATTCACACTGATACTTCAGGAGTAAGAAGCATGGTACAGAGGACAAGCATGATACTGTTGGGAAGGCTAACTTACATGAGCTGTCATGGTGTCAGGACTGACCTTGCAGAACAAGAATCATTTCAGAGATCTGCTTTCTGCTGGGCTTAGTTACAATCCTAGGCAATATAGCAAAGATATGAAATCAAAAGAGTCAGTCTGCAGAAACCTGCAGTTGTGGGGCTGCCTCCAGAGTTCTGCCCATCTGCTGAGGTTTCATGTGCGCTACATGGATGGTAAGGAAGGAAGCAAAGCAGGAACTATGCTGCTCTGGAAACTGAAATTTCAGCAGATCCCTTGGAGCCATGGGATATGCTGAAAGGATGACATTAATTCTGGGCCTTGAAATGACACCAGGTCTCAATTTTGTACCTATCTTATTTCACTTGAGCCCAAATAAAAGGTTCTCAGGGGACTATGTAACAGATAGGATTCATCTGAATGAGGATTGGACAGTTGAAGACACTGTTGCCAGCATGCATTTTGCCTCTGGTTTCTTAAGGTCAGTTCTCAAATGTGAAGCCACAAACACAATTATAGGTTTTATGTGCTTAGGTTCCCTGCTCAGGCCCTTTTCTTTGTTGTAAAAGGTGAGATCAGAGCACAGACCATTAGTGTCCTTGTGAATACACCTAAGGCTGTGGGAGAGCTTGATAGTTAAAGCTTTTCTCTGGCTTGATTGCTGAACAATGGGTAGGGAAAAAGTGCAGGCACTGTTCTAAGATTAGTGTACAATCCATAACACCACTGCAAGAAAATTAATACACTTAAACCACCATAGAGAACAAATCTCTTTGAATAATATTCTTGGATTGAAGAGTGAAGGGGAAGAAAAGAAAAAAAAGACTGACATAATATCAGAAGTGTAGTTACTGCCTCGTTCACAATACATGAAAAGTATAGTGGTAAGATTACAGGGTGACCCTTGCATTACAATCAGTGCATCCAGAACAAGGGACATAGTATAATATCCAAAAGGAATATTATGGTTTGAGCTACCTGAAACTACAGGTTCATTTCAAACCACAAAGTACTCAGATTTGTTATTCATGCTGTCAAAAGAATTACTGTTCTTGCCGTAACACTAGTCACACCGTTAACATTTTCAAGGTGTGCAAAATAGATAAATCAAGGGAAATACTGGAAAGATGTCTTGCTAATTCCAGCCTGCTTCTCATCATGTCAAAATGCAGTACTTTCTTGCATGTTCTTTGCGTGACTGCACTTTATTTTTATGTACAGTGGGGTTGTCTGAAACAGCTGAGAGGAGCTGGAGGAGAGAAGGTAGAAAGCACGTCAATTACTGTGAATGCTACTGAAATATTTCTGTTAGTATTCCTTCAACTACTATAAATTACCAAAATTCTAAATATCTAGTGTGTGATGCTAGGCGAATCTGAAGATAAATTAAGTATTTGTAGAATGTATTAATTGGATTGGAATGAAAAGACAATTATTTGACTCTTCCCAGTTGCTTTCAGAAATGAATTCTAGTCTCTAAAGAAAAGAAAATTAGATTTACTTTGCAGATGAAGCAGTCTATTCATAATACACATTAATCTTATATTTATTAGTAGACTGCATTTGAGATATATGAATACAGTAGGAATTTGTTTTGGTTTTGTCCATTGAAAAATGAAAGGGAAATACTAAAGTCTCCTTAGTTTCCCAGATTTTTTTGGATGGTTTGCTGGGTTGTTTGGTTTTTTTTTTTTTTTTTTTTTTTTTTTTTTCTCTTTGC
>NDXB01005461.1:42796-60231 GCA_002631895.1 Agapornis roseicollis
TCCTTTCCCCCCCCCCATGCTTCTTTTGTCAGGTCCATGTCTATGTACAGTTTCTTTCTGCTTCCTTCTTTTCCCCCTAGTTTTCCAATTGGCATTATCTTGAACCAGGTAACATCACTGGAATAAACATTCTCACCCCCTCACAGCCCTCATAAATTTGGATGACTGACTGTCTTGTTCTGCATCTCTTATAATTTGTCTCATGTTTGCATCCTTGGCATGTTCATGTTTATGGCTTCTGCCTTTTTTTTTTTTTAATATCCCTTTTGGTACTGAAAAAGGTCCTTGACCTAAATCCATTGAGGGAACAGGCACTCTAGCTCCACATAATATTACAGGCAGTGTCCTTTTCTTGCCTCAGGAACTTGAGGGGGCTGTCAGTAAAACATCAGTTTTTACTTACACTTACCTCATAGCTTCCTTGGGTGTCAGTTCTGGTCACTGAGGAAGGCAAGATCCAGGAGATGTAACTCTGATTTTGATCCCATATGTCTGGTTTTATGACCACCTTATAGCAACTAATAAAATCAGGAGTTTTTAGCCAGACAGCAGGAGAACAAGATTCAATTCCTTTTCTGTCTATTCTGAAACAGGTACCTGAGTCAACACAGAAAATTATTCATCCTGTGGTCAAGACTTAATTTGTGCTAAAGTGTATAGATTGTTTTCCTTGTTCAGCCAAAAATATTAAATGTTGTTTCTTGGTTCATCTTTAAAATCTGTTGAAGAAAGCTATTGTCTAAATCTCTCTGATGCCAGTAGACTGTTGTTTACTTTCTAGAGAGCATTTCGCTTCCATGTCCTCCTCTCAATTTGTTATTTCTGCCATTCTGTAAACAAACCATAGCAAACGGATTTTTTAAAAGTCACCTGAATAAATCCTGTAATTGAAAATTGAATGCCATGTGTACAAATCCCTGGGTAACTAAACAAAGAGAAGCTTACTAAGTTTTCATTACAAAAAGCAAAGGATGGTGTTATTACTAGATGACAATTCTAATACTAATAAAATTGCAGTGAATGAGCAATATGCTTAGCTTTATGGTAAAAAGTTTCTAGATCCTTACCAATGAATGCTGTCTCACACAACAAACTACAGAAATTAAAACATGTAAATGTTATTTATACTGTAATTCTAGCTCAAAATGTTGTAATGGTTCACAGTTTTACAATCTCTGAAAATTCTACAAATACTAACCCTTTGCCATAAATAATGACCATATCTAAACATTTCATTGAAAAATAGGCTAATCTTCCCAAGCTGGGAGGCACCAGTATTGCCTACAAATAACCACTTCTTTTATAAATCCAATCCATGTGAAAGAATTATGAACTGGGGATAAGTGAAATAGGATAAACTGGATTTTCTGAAAGCATCTGAAGCCTTTGGAGCACTGAAGGACAACTTTCTCTAGATGTTGGTCTGTTTAAAAGCTAGTCTTATCACAGTTATTTTCAGTCTTCCTTCCATTGACCTTTGATCCCATATTCCATCATCATTTCCCAAGAATCTGCATGAACTGGGGCTACAAAGAACAAAATAATTCAGATTCTCCAAAATCAGTTCCTTGAAAGAAAGAAGTATGTTTTTGAAAGATGAATCAGCTACTTCTGCCTAAATATGTGGAATTCTGGTTATCCCTGTATTTTACCTATACTTTTGTAACAATAACTATTTTTCCTCCCTAAGGTACTGGTACTAAGTGCCAGCATATTTAGGTTCAGTACTGGATAAAACAACATAAAAAAGCATCCATAGAAAAACAAATGGAAAACATATTTTACTTTATCAAGGCAAAACAATATTTTATCTAAATGTTATTTATCAAAATATTTAATTAGTCAGAAAACAAATTCATTAGCCCAATACAAAAACAGCAACATGAAAAATGCAAGAATGGCTGAAGTTAAAATCAAAAGAGATTTTCAATCTTTTATTTATAACATCTTTAAAAAATAATCTCTGCCAAAACTGACAGTTGAATTTTTTTTTCTGATTCTCAGCTCTTTTTATGTCAGGAAATGAGCAACATAATTTTGTAAAATAAGAATATTTAGAGGGTTAGCAATATATAGAATATTCAGAAGTTTTGCATTCATACACATTGTGTACTTAAGCACTTAATCCTTTTTGTCTCTCTACCTTATTCCTTTGCATAGTAATAGCAATAGCATTTTGCACAGCTTATTTTGATGGATTATACAAAATCTTGTTAAATTTTGCAGACTGAAAAAGAAATTAAAGGAACATGCCTTTTTAACAGAAGTATATATTCTATTTTACTCAAATATCCATGGGAATTTTTAAAAGGAAACAACACTTCCACCTATTTTTCTGCACTCATCTCCAACACCGCTGCCCTCCTCTA
The DNA here is from genome assembly GCA_002631895.1 of Agapornis roseicollis. Classification (NCBI taxonomy): domain Eukaryota; kingdom Metazoa; phylum Chordata; class Aves; order Psittaciformes; family Psittacidae; genus Agapornis; species Agapornis roseicollis. Next base: position 45,166 of record NDXB01005461.1, read on the forward strand.
TTAAAAAATCCAATAAATAAATAAAAGAATTTTGTTGCATCTCTTCAAGAACATACAATTGCCCTTTGATCTGCAGTGTCATTTAATGAGCAAAACGGGGAGATATTGTAGACCTACACATGTTTTTGCTGTGCTTCACAGAGCAGGAAAAAAATCTGTTCTGGCTACAAAGGTGGAATCTTGTTACCCTGGATGAGCTAGTAACATTGTCACAGTTTGTTACAAAATTCCTTACAAATTAAGTAAATTTGATTTTTAGTTTAGTGGAGGTGTAGGGCATGGGTTGGACTTGATGATCTTAGAGGTCCCTTCCGACCTGGCGATTCTGTGATTCTGTGATTCCCCATCTCTGGCAGGGTTCATGACCAGGTTGCATGGGGCTTCAAGCTATCTGGACTTGTGTAAGGCATCCCTTCCTGTAGCAGGGGGATGGGAACTAGTTGATCTTCAATGTCTCTTCTAAACCAAATCTTTCTATGTTTTTATGATTCATAAAAGAAACAAGACTCAAAGAATCAGTGGCTGTCTTGGCATCCCCAGAATTACTGCTAAATTTTGAATCCTTTGTCCAAATCCTTTATTAAAATTAGACAAAAATGTAAAAGTCATTCAATATGTTACTAGAGGTTTCAAAGAGAGAAACTCTGCTAAAGCCTTACCATAAATGCTCCATCATATCCTTGTTCTTTACCAGACACTTCAGAACTGAGGCACACCTAGAAATTTATCTGAGTGAATTAAGCACTATTTACTTGATACTAAATAAGATAAGAGGTTATTACAAAAGACAAAACAATCAATCAAGTCATTTGTTACTGAAAGGTCAATCCCAGTTCTTATTCTGTCTTTGAAAATGCCATCCATCTTCAGGCTATATTATTTTAAAGTTGTATTCCTTTTAAAATAATTGATTTGAATATTTCATATGAAAAGTAGGAAACATCTCCTTAATGCAGGAAAGGAATCTGCAAGAGATAACATTGTCATTAATGAAATCTAATTGGAGATCCATTTAAAAAATAATCTCCTGTGCTAATTTATCATGGAAAGCTAATAGAGTTCTAACTTGAGACAAAAATAGTTCTTTGGAATTTTATAAATGTTCTTGTCTAAGTTAACTATTTCTATTATTCACAAAAATTAAATTAGTCTTTAAAGAAAATCATTCTATGCCATACATTATTTTTGTTGCATTTTTTCATTGTTGTAGGTCTTGAAGAAAAATACTCTATTTTTTTTTCATGTTTTCAGCATATAATCATTAATCCTTAATTTCTGTTGATTTAAAATACTCTATATTTTATAGATGACAGGGATTAGTCTCACTATGTATAATGCCAATAGACTTTCATTCCCAGTGTTTCATCTTCAATGTTAGCTTAGTGACAAAACATCATTTTATTCTCTTGTTTGTGACTGCTGGAGTTCTCTTCAAATCCTCTTCTGACCCACACTGTAATTCTATCTACAGCTAAGTGACTGTCCTGGGTTCAGCAGTAGCAGTCATTTTTCTCTTTCTTATTAGCTGGTGCAGTGCTTCATTTTTAACTATTCTGAGAACAGTGCTGATAACACACAGATGTTTTTAGTTGTTGCTAAGTAATGTTTACTCCAATCAAGGACTTTCTCAGTCTCATGCTCTACCAAAGGGGTATTCCATACCACAGTATGTTATGCCCAGTATATAAACTGGGGGCAGTTACCTGAAAGGACTAGATTGCTGCTTGGATTGGGCTGGATATCAATTGGAGGGTGGTGAGCATTTGTATTCTTTTCCCTTGTTATTTCCCTTATCCTTATTATTGATGGTAGCAGTAGTGGTTTCTGTTATATCTTAGTTACTGGACCATTCTTATCTCAAGCTGTAGGAGTTGCATTCTTTTGATTCTCCTCCCCATCTCTCCCAGATGAGACAGGAAATAAGCTCTCCACTTGAGGACCTAAAATCTGAATTGAGGTGTGACCTACAATTTATGAGAATAATGAGATGCAAGGGAAGAAAATTTTGGGAGTTCATAAAACTCACTATAGGCTTGTGGAGATGTGCGGGACTTAATAAAAGACATTCAAGTGTAGGACCAAAGGTGGGGAAAGGGAAAGATCAAGGTTGATTGGCAGGAACAAAGGTGGGGAAACAGAGGGCTACAGGGTTAAAGGGACCAGCTGAGTGTGAGTAGGTTGAAGGTCGGTATGTTTCTTGTGCTATGATTCGGAGAAAAGTCTAGGAACAAACTTGACAACAATGTTTTCAAGTTACCAAGCAGGTATTCTTCATTGTGGTGCCAGGAGACACTAGGGATAGCTCCAACTAGTGTGTTCCCCCCTTATTGCTACACAAGCCGTCCTTATATAGTCACTGTGCATACATGCATACTCATGAGGCTACATATGAATTACATCATTTTCCAGAAAGTTTCCCTGCATGTTGACAAAAATATAGTGGTGGTCTCTGAGGGTTGTTTACTTATTCCAACAATCATCATAACTTCTGGCAGCCTTCGAAGCAACTTAATTGGTTTATTAACACTACAGACATAGCAATCATCCTGTCTTTCTACTTATCAGTTAGTTTAGCTGCAGCCCATCCTGGACATCTGCTATTCTCAGATACTCCCCATCCCCAGGTCCTGTTTGTCTTTAAGGTCACAAGGGCCTAAAACTACATCAGCTACAATGGTTTATGTCATACAAGAATTCTCAGTAGTTTCTCTAGCCTCAGTCTAATTTTTTTTCTGTATGAATTGTGCACCTCATTTATTTTTCACTGCTACTGTTACAAAGCCATCAAACTTAACATTAGTTAAAACTGATTCTACTTATTTACAAATGTTTATGTTTCATTTTATGATTTTAAGCCTCCTTGTCTCACCTTGGTCACTGCAGTCTATCCTCTGTTCTCACTGCTGGCAAACCTCAAGCTGAGCTACGAAGCAGAAGTCTGAAAGACGGCAGCTGGAGTGGGATTATAAACATCAGGGGCTGTAAATCCAGTAAGAGGAGGGGATCTTGGACTAGCTGTTGGGAGGGACCTCTAGTGAGTGCACACACTGTTAAATAAAATTCTTTTCCCTGGGTTTCCCAAGGCAGAGTATCAGATGTCTGATTCTTAGGAAAAGAATTCAGTAATGGAGTGGTACAGGAATAGGAGCAGCTCAAACTGGGTGCCTCCTGGGAGAGACCTAGAATAAAGAAATTCCTTCAGTTTTATACCTTTGCATTCTCTGAACCCAACCATCACACAATGTTCACATGCCTTGCATGTGCCTCAGGGTCCAATGGTGAATTTTGGTTTGGGTTCTCCTGGTCTGTCACTGGGGTTCTTCATGGTCTTGCTGCAGGCTGTAAATTCTTTATCTCCCTGGTCATTGCTCATGCTAAGAATGTATCTCCTTTATCTCCCAATTTGCATCGGCCTCAAAGCTTTTGTTTACATAACTGAGCACAGATTATTGCTGCTTAAGGCTCCAGAGACTTCAGCTACCCATGCTAAGCAACTATTCAGGCTAAGCAAGGGCCACACAGTCAAAAGAACTCAGCTGAAGGAATTCAGCTAACTGAATTTAATTCATACAAACACACTCATGCACACATAGCACATTAAAATTCTGATCCAGGAAGAACTGGATTGGGCCATCTGTGCTATTCATGTTTGTCTGAGTTCTGTGAGTTTAGGTGGATGCTGGTAAAGGCACCATTTTCTGCCTGAATGGGTCTGTGTGTCTGATCATGTATACATACATACTGCGTATGTGTGGGTGAGCCTACTGTGAATGTGCTCAGCTGAACTGGGGACAGGGAGCCCCACTTGGTCCTTGTGTCTCTCAGTTAAGTGCTGGACTCAGCAACCTCTTACACCACTCAGAAGCCTTTTTTATGTGACAAATTACTATGATTATAGCATAGATCAATTCAGCCTAGCTTATGTTTTCTGAAACTATCAGCTTTGCTGTAATTTCCATAATGACACTGTCTGGCAAGCAGGAAATGGAACACTTGAGTATTCTATTGATTATTTCTGGCTCTTGCCAGATAACAGCTAAGATTCTTTGGGCTCTGAGATTCTTTGTGATATAATGGATTTGAGATATGATTAACACATTATAAAGAAAAAAATTATAAGCAGCCTCATACAGAATAAAAAATAAATTTCATGGTTCATCAACATCTCTTTACTCTAGCAGTAATTTTGCAGGTGAGTAATTTTGATGTAACATGAAGGAAAAAGAGAAAAATGTGACCACACTGTATTGGTATCTAAATGCACAAGATCTGATCTATAGATCTATGTTTTTTGTGGGTAATCACTACAGTAAATTTATATTGTAAGTAGAAAATTATTATTTCTTCCATATTTATATACTTTCTTTTTAATCAAGTAATTGAAAAAGCACATTCTGTTAAAAAGGATATTTTTGAAAGGGAGCTAGTTGATAGATGTATTGGCATATAGCTACTATTATATGAAAAAAAACTTTTTCCATATAGCATCTACTAGATGGGTCTGACTTCTGTTGCACAACTGTGTTGCTTTAACACATGGTCAGCCTGTGTGGAAAAGCAGTTTATTTCATTTTGTGCAGCATAGTTTTATCAGACCATTGTCTTTTGAACCTCTCAATACGTCTAATATTGTGCTGAGTAATGAGACAAGGAGGCACAGAAGCACAAAATGGAATATAAACCTTTGTAATTAAATGGAATGAGTTCTAAGTAATGTAAAGCTTGTAATGGAAAATAACTGAAGTGCATGAAGATAAACTGTTGTAGTTGGGACAGTTTTAGGTCTTTGTACCCAGTACAAAAAGTGTAAGAAAAACAGGATAGAAAAAAAAGGACCTGGGGATGGGGAGTATCTGGGACTAGTAGATGGCCAGGATGGGAGCAGTTAAACTAACTGATAAGTACAAGAACAGGATGATTGCTATGTCTGTAATGTTAATTAAGCTGGTGTAAACATCTAATGGGCATGCTCCAAAGGCTGCCAGAAGTTATGAAGGTTCTTGGAAGAAGTAAATGACTTTCAGAGACCACCACCATATTTTTGTCAGCATGCAGGGAAATTTTCTGGAAAATGATGTAATTCGTATATAGCCTCATAAATATGTATGTATGCACAGTGACTATAAAAGGTGGCTTGTATAGCAATACAGGGACACACGCTAGTTGGAGCTATCCCTAGTGTCTCCCAGCATTGCAATGAAGAATACCTGCTTGGTAACTTGAAAACTTTGTTGCCGAGTTTGTTCCTGGACTTTTCTCCAAATCAGTAACAGTTCTTAAGACTAAGCATTACTCAAGTTTAGGATGAAACCTACTACAAATTTTCAAGTGATAATTTTGCTGCAACAAGTCTTTAAATTAGAAAGGAATCATATTTCACCATGGTCAGAAGTGGGCATTTGCACAGGCAGACTAGAAGATGTGCACAATTCCTCAACCATTAAAAAAAACAAAACAAAACAAACAAACAAACAAACAAAAAAAAAAAAAAAAAAAACCACCAAACCAAACCAAAAAAAAAAAACCACCCTCAATAAGCAATTTGCTGCCCTAGGCAATCACCTGCTCTATCTACTTGGAAAAGAGAGGTCAGTTTCTGATGCTTCATTTGAAAAGCACTGAGCATCATCAACCCCGTACTGCTCTTGTTTTTTTAAAGCAGAGAGGAAAAAATGCTTCAAAATAGTGTGCTTGATATTTGAGGTTTTTGTGATTAATTTTTTAGCAAAAGACAACAGATAAATTCTGCAACTGCAATTATGACAAAAAGTCTTCCTTTCCCACCCTTCCTTTTAGTTTCTGGGTGTTCAAAACCAAGATTTAGAAGCAAAACAAAAATTACCCATTGCAATAAACTAATTGACATAATTTTAATTATGAAAGTACATGATGAGACATCAATTTGATAGATGGACCACTCAGTGTACAAAGAACTGGTTGGATGACTGCACACAGAGTTGTGGTCAATGGCTCAGTGTCTGGCTGGAGGCCAGTAATGAGTGGTGCCCCTCAGGGACTGGTGTTGAGACCAGTCTTGTTTAACATCTTTGTCCCTGACATGGACAGTGGGATTGAGTGCACCCTCAGCAAGTTTGCCGATGACACCAAGCTGTGTGGTTCGGTGGAAGTGTGGCCCAGGAAGCAGACTATAGTATGACATGCCCTCTAAGCTGCTCTACATGCACCCAGAGTATCAGAAAACGACACTTTCTACTCACCCCTCTACTACTTCATTGCCTGTGACCTCTCCAGAGGTGGCTGTTACATGTGAATTATGTAATGCNCATGCCATCCAGAGGGACCTTGACATGCTTGTGAGGTGGGCTGATGCCAACCTCATGAAGTTTAACCATGCCAAATGCAAGGCCCTCCACCTGGGTCAGAGCAATCCTAGGCACAGTTACAGGTTGGGCAGAGAAAAGATTCATAGCAGCCCTGCAGAGAATGACTTGGGGGTGGTGGTTCATGAGAAAATGAACATGAGCCGACTGCAGTGTGTGCTTGCAGCCCAGAAAGCCAACCATATCCTGGGCTGCATCAAAAGGAGCATGATCAGCAGGTTGAGGGAGGTGATCCTGCCGCTCTGCTCTTGTGAGACCTCACTTGGAGTATTGTATGCAGTCCTGGTGTCCTCAACATAAAAAGGACATGGAGCTGTTCGAACAAGTCCAGAGGAGGGCCGCAAGGGTGAACAGGAGACTGGAGCACCTCCTGTATGAAAACAAGCTGAGAAAGTTGGGGCTGTTCAGCCTGGAGAAGAGAAGGCTGCGTGGAGACGTCATGGCAGCCTTGCAGTATCTGAAAGGGGGCCTATAGGGATGCTGGGGAGGGACTTTTCATTAGGGACTGTAGTGACAGGACAAGGGGTAACAGGTTCAAAGTTAAACAGGAGAGGTTTAGATTGGATATAAGGAAGAAATTCTTTCCTGTTAGGGTGGTGAGGCACTGGAATGGGTTGTCCAGGGAGGTTGTGAATGCTCCCACCCTGGCAGTGTTCAAGGCCAGGTTGGATGAAGCCTTGGGTGGCATGGTTTATTGTGAGGTGTCCCTGCTTATGGCAGGGGGGTTGGAACTAGATGTTCTTAAGGTCCTTTCCAACCCTAACTATTCTATGCTTCTATGATTCTATGATTACAATAGCCTAAATAAGTTATCAAGCACATGGCAGTTCTCAAGTATGGTGGAAATGTATCTCAAAGAGCTGATGCTTCACAGAGTACTTTGAAACACCCGTGTTCTTTTCTTTCTTTTTTTTGTTTTTTTTTTCTTGTTTTTTTTTTTTTTTAAATCACTGCCATAAATTAATATGCATACATAGCAGAGTTTCCAGGATCAACCCTGAGAAACTTCCTTTTATTATATTGGAATAAATGAGATGAGAACTGTAGGTAATGAACAAAAGCTAAATGCTCTTGAAATTATTTTTTCCCCAAGCATATATCCCAAACTATACTCCCCTATCTGATGTCATCTGAGCAGTTAGTTTGTTTGATTTAGGCCACATTCAGAGCACTGTTATTGCTTACAGAATAGATATCTCAGAGCTCATTTTGAATGTTCTTCAATCAGTGTTTAAGCTAGCAATACAGTCCCCTGCAAGAGACAATTGCATATTAAATTGTAATCTCTTAATTACAGAAACAGAAAACTCACCTGAAAAACAGTAACAAACAAATAATCAGCTGATGTAATATGTTTAGTGTAAACTAATAGATTATTAAACCATTTTATTGGTCAGTATATCTGCCATAATCTGATTCAAGGTAGAATCATAGAACAGAGTCATAGAATGATGTGGGTTCGAAAGGACCTTAAAGATCATCTATTGCCAACCCCCCTGCCACGGGTAAGTGCTTACTACCATTCAAATACCAGAGGTTTATGCTCTCTCTGATCTACAGGTTTTGATTTTAACATATGTTAGTGTCAAATAAACCACAATAAGAAAGACCTACATCAGAGATTAGATTTGTAGATAGGAGTAGCATTTCAGTCCAATCTAGAGTTGGCAAATCTTCAGAGCGAAGATGACATTTATTTACATAATTAAGCTTGCTAGTATAACTTTATATAGGTTTAAGGAACATTGCAGTCAAATATAAAATGAGGGATATGAGGTCCTGAGTACTTGATCAGCTAGTGGTTTCTGTATAAAGCACAAATGCTCTCTTCTGTTCTTGAAGTATGCAAACAGAAAGGAAAAAAGTCTTCTCAAGTCCATAAAATTGTAAAAGAAAAATTGAATTAAAGTGCATTTTCATTATGGCCCTCCAAAGACACACCAGTTCTTGCTTAACTGATTTACATAATTTATACATATATGGCATTCAACAAACTAATATTAGAGACCAAAATGTATTATTGCTCTTAGTTTCATTAGTAGAATCTTCTGTAATAATTGCACATAAGTGAAAGGAAATCCGTAGCTCTAGTCCTGTTTTGTAATTGCTTTCTAGTTTGCATTTGTCAAAGGCATAATAAACATCATAATAACTCTTCAAGCTGCAAATTAAAACTTAAATGGCCTTAAGAGCCTGTTCAAGAAACACTGACTCCTACAATTTCACTGTAGTATAATGGTTAATAATTTATTATTAACCTTGTAAGAAGTGTATCAGAAGTTCTCTTCACAGGTGAGTGAGCAAAACATGAACAAAATGCTAGGGGAGAGGTTTTGGTTTTCCAAATAAGTAACTCCTTAAGTTACTGGAAGTATTTAAACCAGTAAAGGTGTAGACTAAGTAAAAAGAATGTAACATAAAACTGGCAGATTAAATATCATAAACAGATGAGAAAAAGCTTTTGTTTTCCATGACAAACGTGAATACACTTTGTTATGCTAATTCACTTGGGTTTGTTTCTTTTTGGTTGTGTGAAATAGATTTTAGAAGTAAATAATATTTAATAGTTTGAAACAGTAAATTCCATTTGCTGGATTTAAAGTGATATCAGAATATGAATTTTAATTTGAATTTCATTTTAATGAAAACAGTAATGAACAGCTAATGCAACAAGGAAACATCAGTTCTTACTGTAGTTCATCATGACCCAATGTCATGCAGTCTATTTTCTCTTGAAGAGCTCATTTTTGAGGATGCCAGTGATGATGAAACCTAAAAACTTAAAACACTCTTCTATGACTCAACCCAGTTTGCAGTACTTTTATAAGCAGCTTCTTCTGACAGTCGTTTTCTTTCAATTGGCATTCTTGACAAAGATGTAGGGTAGAGTTTCAAACCAAAATATTTATGCCAAAATATTGAGAAAGAAATATTTGCTGCAAGTGTCTTAGACTCAACAATATAACCTCTAAAACAAATGAACTGAAATTCAGATAGTTCTCATGTCTCATGTTCAAGTAGAGAAAATGCATTTACAGCTTTTCAAGGAAAGTCTGGATATCTACTGCTACTATAAGGACTGTTGATTTAGGATTCCTTGATCAAAAGGTATTTTTTCTTAAACTGTCAAATGACAGCAATCTCATTCCTGAATGAAACAAAGAGGGATAAAAAATGATCTGGACATCTTGTTGCACAAGATTTTTAAACACCAAAAATATTTAAACTGACACTCTGATAATATTAATTTTGGTATGCCTCTTTGTTTTCAAACCAAATAGGTTTATTTTATCCAATTTTAACAATGTATAAAATTTCTTCTTTCCAATTTTCAGGCTATATCCAATATCTAATATCTCATAACCTCAGCAAAGAAACTGATTCTATAGGCATTTGATGAGTCTCATACTGCTTTTCAACACTTGAAATGCCAGAGAAAAGGAAGCTGTTAGCAAGAGCTATTCCATTATTTTTTTTGGACCTCAGTGACTTTCCACCAACTGAAAGCCTTTCAATACAATAAAGAAATGCAAAACTCATCAAGTAATTTTTTTTTTCTTTGTCTGTTATTAAAATTCTATGAAGTATTACTCTGTTTTAAAACTTAGAGTACTGTAGCAACATAGACAAAATGTGTCGTTCTGATGTAAACTTTCCTTCATTTTCTTCCCCTCCCTTCCTTTTTTTAGCTATTAGCAAACACAGGTGAAACAAAGTTAATCTGCTTGGCAAGCATGATAGTCTTAATAACTATGCTCCTTTCATTAGTGATAGCTAAACTGAAGTCCCAGGGGATTTTGTCTGGTGGTTCCATGGTACTAGGGGAGGCATGCCTAATATTACCCTGACTGTGATGGCAGGTAATGTAATCTAGCATTATTATGACAAATAAGATGCCCTTCCTCACAGCTTCAGGTTCAATTTCAGGTTTACTAATTACTGCATGGATACATGATGTTCACTTTTTACATTCATTCTTCAAATGAAGATAGAGAGAGAACAAGCACTTCTGTGTCTTTTGTGAACAAGGTCTTTCTTTACCCTCTTCTGTAGGAAATATTAGTGTAAGAGACTTAAACAAAAGTAAACCATAATCTGATTACTCATGTAAGGTTTTCTATAAAAAAAATCAAAAAGGAACAGGAGACACCTTCATCACATCCTATGTTCAATGGATAAGTTCTACTCAATTTCTTCTAATGACCAATAAATCATCTGAAAAATCCCTTCAGCCTGTATCTTTTTACATAACCGAGCCCAGCAAACAGGTGCATGTCTTGCCCTACAGAAACATCTTGTCTTGGGTTCAGCAGTAGCAGTCAATTTTTCGCCTCCTTAGTAGCTGGTGCAGTTCTGTGTTTTGACTTTCGGCTTGGTGAACACTGATAACACCAATGTTTTTACTTATCTCTAAGTAATGTTTTACTCTGACCAAGGACTTTTTGAGTCTCATGCTCTGCCAGGGAGGAGGGGAGGCCGGGGGAAGCAGGGACAGGACACCTGACCCAAACTAGCCAAATTGGTATCCCATACCACAGCACGTCATGTGCGGGGTGGTAACTGGGAGTTACCCAGAAGGGCACACACTTCCTGGTAGGGCTTATTTTCGGTGGGTGGTATCATACTCTCTTCCCTTGTTATTTTCTTATCATTATTATTATTGGTTGTGGCAGTAGTGATTTGTGTTATAACTTAGTTACTGGACTGCTTTTATCTCAACCTGTGGGAATTACATTCTTTCGATTCTCCTCCCCATCCCTTCTGAAGTCGGGAGGAAGGGCGGGGGGGGGAGGGGGATGAAAGAGGGGGTGGGGAGTAGAAACTAGTTTTACACCGTGACACATCTCAGTTCTAAATCTCATTTCTCCAACACCTTCTGTAGTTAAAACAGAATTCTGTGGCACCTATAAATTCTAAGTATATTAATAAGGATTAAGCAGTATTAGCTTGCCTCTAACACACTTATTTAAATAGTGTAACAGCATGTGTTTTGTATGAATGTTTCATGTAAGTATGTGGGCAATTTGACTCCAAAGTGGCAAACAAAAGAAAAAAAAATTGCTGTTACATTTCAATGACAAGAAGTTGCAAGATAGAGAACAAGATAAGTATCCGGGGTGGTAGAGCATTATGCTCTGAAGTAGGAGAGTGATGAGTAACACAACCAACTCAAGATAAGCAGTTCCATGGCAGGCAAAATCCCCTTCTGAGACAAGCAGCATAGAAAATCATGCATAAGTAGGGATGGAGTAGAAAGACAATCCAATTCTTTTCCAACTTCTCTGATCACCTTGATGACCACAACTAAGTCCCACAAAGATGATAGTCATTGATGCTAATCATGCAGCATTAACTGTAAACACACGACTAAGCTAGCACTTGACTGTTTCATCTCTCTTAAAGCACTGCCATTTGTTTGCATTGGCTTTAATCCAAACCCCTGCTAATGGGAAAGAGAAGCCACTCTATGAGGAGACACTATCATTATCTGACCTAGTTTATTCTCAGCTAACAACTTTTTTTCAGCAGCTTTGGTAACTTCCTCCTAAGCATCCTTGTGACTAGTTGCAGTAGGCTGTAGCCCAGTGGTAGTGACTACCAATGCAGCTTATTGCTTCTGCTGCCTGCCATTGGGCTAACCTGGATGTATTTGCTTGGAACAGGATAGAAATGTGACTTCACATGCACATAGTGCTGCAATAGTCAATTCTGAAAGCAGCTTTGGCACATACAGATCTGTAGACTCTTATTTGCATATTTAACTATAGAAATCTGTTCTTTGTTCTGCTGATTAGTGAATGTTTTTGTGCAAGGAATATCACTGTTGCATTGACAGCGTGTCATTGCTGTTAACTAGGGCAGAAAATGGCTCTTCAAAAATGTCTGCAGTTTGTCAGCTTTGAATAAGTACTTGAACAAGTATGTCTTTATGACAAATGTTTAACTTGAGAAGAAAAATAGGGGTTGTTTAATTTTAGTATTTAGATTGCAGTATTATGATCGGATAAGAAACCTAGAGCAATGTAACTGGAGACTGCTTTCCTGGAAATGGCAGTTTTTTTCTGTCAAATACTAAGAAGTTAAGGGAATAGAAGACTGACTCTGTTAATTTGAGTTGAATATTCTTAATTCCCAAAAGTGATGCTCAGTGAAAGCTGATTTTTTTCACACATTTTGATTAATATTTTTGCAAATACCAATAGAAGTGAAATAAATTCAATGAAGGATTTTATGTATGTATGTGGAGTACCTTAACTTAATTTCTAAGAGAAAAAAAACCCACTTAGTTAACTGTTTGATATTGCTTTTGTTGTTTCCTTTATGAAGTTCATAGTTGCATTGTTGTTTTTTAATTAAACATTTTGTGAAATATGTCATTGTTTTACTGAGCCATACTTTTAATAACTATTTATCATCCATTTAGCAGGTACAAAGGGCAGTGGAAACAATTACTGAAATGTGCTTCTATAAGGCAGAGCAAAATGCAGGAGACTTTATAGAGCATTTCATTGTCTGATTAAATCCCTTGATGGGCTTACATTTGACCATATTTTAACAGATAGACAAATTTGCTCTTTTCCTTATTCCTTGTTATTAAAAACAGTACCTTAATTATTTCTGTCAGGTTCTTTCTTAGATATCACTTTGACTGTTCATAAACTAAATATTTATATCCTTGTTGTCTTTTTTTCTTTGTGATTTATTGTCCTTCTTTAAGGTAAATGATACTGGAAACTGAAGCTGAATGTACAGCTGACTGATCAGCTTTTTGATAATTTATTAGAATTTGTGGTATTTAATAGGAACCAATTACTTTTTCAAATGCAGTGAGCAATTTCTGTGTTTAGTAGTGAAAAGACTGGGGATGTTGATGACTCCACTACCGCATTTGAAGTAAACGACTCCAAGTTCCAGTAGGACAGGGGAAAAGCAAGTATAATATCAGAAAAAAGGGGTAGATGGTATGGGGTTTGTGTGTATACATATATGTGTATATACATATATAATTTACTGTTATGAGAACTGTGAAAATTAAAATAATTTAAGATGAATTAATAATAATTCTTTGATTAGACTGTTAATAGAAGTAACAATTCTCGCTTTTACACATATGCCACATTTCTCTTGCCTACAATGTGATTTCTTGAATGTCACAAACTAGTGAAAATTCATGAAACATATTCCACTGCTGATGCAGCAAATGGGGAACACCAGCATGCAAATTAGCATTTCTTTCACTAACCTGTATCATTTAGTCATGGATGTGAAGAAGGAATAAGTCAATTTCATTTGCTAATGTTGCCTATATTAAGGGAAATTTAGGGAAAGCTCTATTACACCTATTACGTCAAGCCATTCCAGGTTATTTGTTGTGAGAATTCCTTAAAGAAAGCCATCACACTGTTAAAGATTTAGCTATAAAACCAGCCTACAATCAACAGTGAACACTGGAAGAAAATTAGCTCCATCCCACCCAGACCCAGTACAAGCCGACATAAACTAGAAAGGTGATTGTTTCTATTTGGAAGCAGATTTATGTGATCCTGAATAAGAACCTATTTTTCCAAATAAAGTAATTATTATAGTAAATGCTCCAGCTTTCCTTGGTGTGTCTGGTATTTCAAAATGAAAAGTGTTTTGGTTGTATAATTAGAGAGGCAGATTCATGGTGACTGCTGTGTCAGTGACCCTTGTCCTCTGTGAGAAGGCTGTTTAAAACATACTTCTTGAGACAATTACTTCATATATTAAACACTGATTCTTAGTAAACAAAGCCTTAGGATGAAGTTCTCTGAAAGGTATTTGTAGAACACTTCAAAAAAAAAAGACTGATGGAAAATAACCTCAAATTTTGGCAGTTATAACTGGACTCCCAAAGCTAAGTATTCCTCAGTAAGTATTCTACTCTTGAGTATTTTTCCCCAAGCTTTTTGTTTCCACAGTATGTATTACTAAATAAGCTGCATGAGTTACAGCTCTGCTTTCCTTGGATTGATGGAGTTCGACCATTTAATTGCAGTTTCCACTAGAAATAAATGGTTCAGAATTAATTTCTTTTCCTTGTCTTTTCATCCTGTTCCCAGCACCTGTGAATTTTATGGCCTGTCTCAAGCACAGCTGAACACCTGGCAGCTTTCCTCTATGTCCCACTGTATAAAAGTCTCCAAATTGTATCGATAACATTCTTTCAGCCTTCTTTCCATTTCAAGCTTAAGATAGAATCTATTTTCATGACACAGATGTCAAATTTCATGACACAGATGTCGAACTCTAAAACACTGGGACAGATGGCTCAAATGTAGTCCCATGTATATCATGCATACTTTAAAACCAAGGTTTCATTCAGATCTAGAAAGCCAGTCTACAATGGAATTAAAAAAGCAGCTTAGTTCTGAATTTTGCTTAGCCAACTAAACAAGCTAATTTAGGTTAAAGTAGCATGAAGATTAGGGGAAGAAGTAAATTTAACTTTGAAAATCAAAGGAAGCTCATTATGCTTTAAGCATGTGACAATAAGTAATTTAAAGCATGATTATTTACAAAACTTGGATTTCAAAGCCACAGCCAGCTGTTAGTTCTTTGTCCCCTGATGAGCAGCATCTTGCTGCTGTGTGAAAGTAATGAAGATCATGGAGCCCTCTTGCTAATACTCCTGGTTGTCCCAACACCTAAAGAAGTGCAAATTTAAGTAGATTTTTTTTTTTTTTTTTTTTTTTTTTTTTAA
>NDXB01005461.1:60933-79811 GCA_002631895.1 Agapornis roseicollis
AAAAAAAAAAAAAAAAAGTCATAGAAAACTGAATACTAAAAGTTTCTTAGTTGTCTGGAAATAATGTGTAGTAATGCACTAGCTGTCTGATTCTTGTTCTCTTTATCCCTCTTCAAATTAGATAAACTGCATTAAAGACACCTAAACATAATTGAAATATTATGGGGATGCAAGGGGAAAGAACACCGAGTTCCAGATATTTATTTTTTTTTGTTCTCTTTTTATTGCTTGCCTCTTGCACCAAGAAACTTCATTTGCCCATTCTGAGCTTAGAAATGATCACTTTTAACAGATTTCACTGTGTGATTCCTTCCAAGAAAAGACCTTTTACATCTATGTTAGAGTGACACAGTCTAGCCATAATCAAAAAGTATTATATGACCTTTAGAAATAATATTAATGACACTTCTTAAAGGAATAGAACTAATTTATTTTTCCTGTTTTTTTCAGTTCCTTGTATATTCAATTTGTGACAGCATCAGCTGGCTCATTAAAATTCCAGATAAATGTACTGGGAAACTGGAAACTATAGCTAACAAATTGCCATGATCAAAATTCACTGCAAATTCAATTTTGAAGGCAGCAGAATGACCGCTCAGCCATCATTCAGGCTTTTTAAACTGGTATCTCTTAGTTTAAATTCACTAATACCATATATTTGAATTAGTGCATATTTGCAGTCTCAAAAGGTATTTGAAATAATAGATGTGCTTTTTAAATAATAGCCCAAAATTTAAACTGCCATATTGCAAGACCCTTCCCTGAGGAGTACATATTGGCTTAATGATTTTTAGGTCACTACAGTAAACAGATAAATTCCCAGTCACTGAAATCTACCAGTTTTTATGTACGATTTTAGGTGAATCTTACAGCTGAGTGAAATTGCCTTAGTAGAAGAACTCTATTATGAAAGTGAACAGAATTTCTTCACAAAAGTACTTAGTCTGAGATTTGTGAAAATAAGGTACAAATAAAATGGTAAATGAGGGAACATCTGGTCTTTCTTGTCATGTATGTAAACTGTACTTAAAGTAACAAACTTTGTTCTCTGAAACCTCACTTGTTTTTATTCTCTTTTATCATATATACTCAGCAGTCTTACAACTAAAATAACTTGTTGATAACCTGCTTTTCCTTTAGTTGCTCTGTTGCCAAGCTGCCTAAGTAATAAAGGCTAGTAATAAACATGAGAAAAAAAATAAAAAAGTAAAAAAAAATGGAGTGATCATGATCATGAACAGTTAATGCAAGATAGAAATATGATTACAAAACATGTAAAAGCTGATCTCTGCTGAAATACTTTTTTAGTTTTGTTCCCAGTTTAATAATTCTGGAGAAGCATAACTTCTAAAACATATAAGCACTGTGCTTTCAAGTCTCATTTCAGAAGGTAAATCAAAGTTATTGTGGAATACAAAATGAGTATATTACAAAGTATTATAAACATTCAGTAATGTTTTTTTCTTCTCAAAGTGGTAAGGAAGAATTAAAGCTGGGGTTTTGCATATGCTTTTTTTTCCCACCCTTTGCATTAGTATTTTAACAATCTGTTGTCTTATTTAAACTGATCTAAAATAATAAAGTAGACTTTTTTCAAGCAGTTTTGACTTCAGAAGACTCCTATTTCTTCTGATGTTTTCATTCAGTTCATGTTGATCTTATGTGTGGGAATAAAAGTTGTAGTTCCTTAATACAATTACAACAGGAATACATATCCTAAAGTTTATTAGCTTCCTAAACAAATAAATTAATGCTCAGTATCCATTAGTAATACCCAGTTTTATATTAGGAATGACATCAAAAGGAATCACAAACTAAATTCTCAAAGCAGGCTAGCTAGCTTTTGCTTAAAGCTGAAGACTGAGCTAGGTTATACTCTTAGGATACTGGGCTGTAGGTAAGAGATGCAAAGATAGTTACTTTATCTGTTCTGCAATTACCTGTGCCATTTCACAAAGACAATACATGTTAAACATTCCCATGGTAGCTCTAAATAATTATTATAGCATATTGATTAAGGTTTCCTATGGGAAATAATTTTATTTGCTGAGAGAACATTAACAAAGCTCAGGACATGAACTTGAAAATTTCTTGCAATGTCTTTTTTTCTGAGAAAACTTTTTATAGAGTAACTGTTTGTGGTGTTCTTTTTTATGGTCACAATGACGCTCAGAAGCTGAAAGAGAATTCAAAAATTAATATTAAGAATTAAATTAACATCATCATATAAGCTAACTTTCTCAAAAGATTTTCTGAATGCTTTTGTATAAGCAGGGAAAAGAATGGAACACAGCAATATCATCAGTGATGTAAATATAAACACAGACATTACTTCTGAAGCTATGCCTGAACTGTTAATTTAACAAGGGTACTGGAATCACGTTGATAAAATCTCTGAATTCCAGATGCAGCTTATCCCACATAAAGCTTTGGATGTAGTTTTATTTCAAACTGTTGTGATACAATATGGAAAGAGTTTACAGGCGTGGTTTTTTCTATCTTACTAAATAGTACAGTAAGATAGGAACCTATCTGTACAGTATAGTACAGATTAATAATAAGTACTCAGAATTTTGAGGATTTTGGTTTAAATGCTGAAGTGGGAATGCTTAAGAGTTACTTCAAAATTGCTCTCTTGAGCAAATTCAAAAGTCAGTATAGTTTAATTAAAGTGAGTTTTGCCTAAATAGCGATTCCATGTAATTTAGACTACCAGAACCTAGCGCTATGTGGTACTGTGTAAATAAAATTGTAAGCAAAGTAAAGCTACATTAACACTGAACATCAGTTACTGCTTTTGCAAAATTTGATCTAAAGGAATTCTCAAAATCAGCTGCAGCATCTTTACATGGATTAGGATCACAAACTACATCTAAACATTTTTTATCCTGGAGACTTAGTATCTACTGTCAAAGTACACTGCACAAAATTACAATAGATAGTCTGTGCAAACCAGCCTGCAGGCATACACTGAAGAGCAAAGAAAAAAGTAATTACAAGCACTTCAGGAAGAACTAATAAATGTTTCCCGGATCCAGTTTAAAGGAGATTGGAAAAGAACTTTGTCAGCATTCAGACAGATCTCCAGGAGAACACAGCCTCTGACATTTTCATTGAAACATCCTGTCCTCACACCTGGTTACCTTAGGAAAAGGAAGCTTTTAGAACTCTTGGAGTCAAAACGTCAAAGATTTCTCATCACTATTTTAGAAATGTAGTTCCCAAGAACTCATTTGCTACAAATGCTCCTCCTAAATTGAAGAAGCTTTTTGAAAAATAGAAAGAGTCTACAGAGTAGAAAATGTAGTTTCTGTTGAGTTAGAAATATAATACCACTGTGACTATTTCAGGAATGAACTTTGTTGATGCTCTATTTTGTTTCACAGATCTCTGCTGGTTGAAGTGGAAATAACACCTTCTAGAGAAAAAGCCTGCAGCAGATCTAACAGAGTTTTTTTAAGAAAAGTGGATAAAATGTGTTTGGAGTGCTCTTATTGTTCAATATGTAAGTAACTAGTTCTAGTTACTCCTGTGTTACATGTGGGGGACAATAAGAGTTCAGCCTGTAATTTACACTTTGCATCCTTCTGCCCTATACAGTCGTTGTGGTTTCAGCTATTAGAACGTTAATGTTTAGAATCAGTTGCTACAGTACTGAGCAATAGGGAATAATTTTAATTTACAATTTTAAATATTATGTATAATGCATTAATTAATGTTCCTAGCATGATACAATCAGAGAATAGTTTTGGAAGGCACTTCTTAAGGTCATCTACCTCAACACCCCTGCTCAAACAGGGTCTATTAGAGCAGGTTGCCCGCACCCTTTTTGGGCAACCTGTGCTAGTGTTTGATTACTGTTACAACAAAAAAATCCTTAAGTGAATTATAATTATGAATTTTTATTATGTGCCCATTGCACATAATAATCATATAATACAATGTAGCGTAATGATAAGATTTCCCTGATCCTTGTCTTCCAAACCTTACTTATGAACCCTTAAGATGGAGGATGAATTTCTCTGCAGAGACATAGAAAACACTGGGTCTCCCTAAAATATATAAAATGAAAAACTGCATGAGCAGTTAAATTGTTGCCCATGGTGACACTGTTAGGGCTGCAGGCAGATGACTGTGTCCTGGCCTGAAGCTGAGCAAAGGGAATGGAATGTGTAAACTACTGTGCATGACATGAGAAAACTGCTGGATGTGTGCCATGGTTTAACCGCAGCTGCCACCTAAGTGGGGTAACAGATATAATATCTCTCAATATGTAGCACTGAGGACAGCTGTGTATCACAAAGAAAAAAACAGATGGTCAGGAAATAAGCAAAAATCTAAAATATATTTGTTTTAAAGCTACTTCCTTCAAAGATAATAAACAATGAAAAAGCAAACCTTTACTCTCCAGATAGATCTCTAGTATGGAACTGCAGAGAATCTGCCACTTCTGTCTTTTGAGTGAATGCTGCTCATTAGTAAGACTAACACATAGAAAGATCTATTAGAATTTTCATTACTATATATTATCATATTGAGAAGAAGTTGTGAGAAGAATTCAAAATGCATAAGATGATATTCAAAAGGAACAAAAATATGCTTGCATCAGTAGCATGGATCACCCTGAAGCAGAACTATTTACCAACAGGTTGTGGCAATACGCCTACCACAAAACCACCACATGACTTCTGTTTGCTGTTAAAGGGAAGCAGCACCTTAAAGTTTATTAATTAGGTTATAATTAATAATACAATCAGCAGCTACAGTGTTCAACACTAGTAGCATTGATAATCCTGTGATGGTGTAGCCAGACACTCTGCATATGAATTTTACTCCTTCTGAATACCTAAAAAGATGACCAGGAAGAAAAAAAACAATGCATGTCAGAAATACTTGGAGAAGATGAGATCCTCCTTTTCAGGAGAGGAGGAAATGTCATAAGAATATCAAGTACAACCAAAGGAGACTGGAGAAGGAAGTAGATGAGCCTACTGTGGTTCCCACTTCTCAGCAGGCAGATCTTCAGCATGACCACCATGACCCCATGACTGAGATAGAATTAAATTTCTTCATAGTAAAAATAGCTTGTATGGGGCAACGTTTTGCATTTGTGCTGAAAATAGTGTTGGTGTTTTAGTTGCTGTTGAGCAGTGGTCAGACAGACTTTTCTGCTTCTCACACTGCCCTGCCAGCAAGTAGACTGGATGCACACAAGGAGATGGGAGGTGACAAGGCTGGGACAGCTAACTCCAACTGACCAAAGGCATATGACATACTGTATGACATCATGCTTATCAGTAAGACTGGAGGGGTGGAGGTTGGTAGCAGTTACGTTGATCAGGGTCTGGTTGGGTATTGTTCAGTTGGTTGTGAGCAATTGTATTTTTTGGATGGCTTATTTTCCTTAGGTTTTGTTTTTGTCTCCGTCTTTATTTATTCACAAGTTTTTGTAAAATCATTGCTATCTATACAGCATTGGCTCTGTAATATCGTATACTCACAGCTAATTTAGAATGAGGGTTGAAAGCAAATGGTTTTTCACTTGAACAAAATAATGTTAATAATGTGTAACAATTAACTGTTAGCATGAAGCATGTTGTGAATGAATGAATCCAGTAAAATGTGTTTTCAGAGCTTAAAATTAGTCTTATCTGTCATTCTTTTAAGTATTCCCTTCACAGTAGTCTCTAATTTCCTTGGTGATATATGTTCATAAGCAGCACATCACATTTCTGAAGCACAATGACTACTAGAAGAGAAACATTCTGACTGAATTAATGAGGCTGGTTGACATCTAAAAAGCCTGAAAATGACACAGCTGTTTCCCACTGGTTTTCATTGATCTGCTCAAAATTATCACCTGTCTGAGCTTTTCAAGAATACATACTGATACTTCCTTATTTTATTGTGTATAGTGTGCTGAAGTAACTCAGTTTGCTAATAATTGGTTGTTTTTTACATTCTTTCATTGACTGGTACCTAACCAGCACAACCACTATGACATGACCTAAAGAGATATCTGAAACCTAGGAGAAAGAGACTAGTCTGCTAGTCTAATTAGCAAGTGGAATGTAGAGATGCCCTTATACAAGATAAATAAGAAATGAATTTGATAGAAAAGTGTTTTATCAGCTCGTTCTCAGAATGGTGATCTACAACTGGCCTATACCTTTTTTCTTAAATGCTCTGTGTTTTTTTTTTCTGTGAGTTATGTGCAACGTGAACCCTGTTATACATGTATAGTTTAAACAGCAAGCAAACAGTAAAAAAATCTACTTCATACAGAATCCAAAAATCATTGATAACTACAGTATTGTGTTCTACTCTTTCTGAAAATGGAAGTACTAATTAGATCACCCAAGTCTGATTTTGTAACTAGGCCATCACTTCATGCCTAGGTTTCCCTTTCTATAGCTTAAATGAGATGTGTTTGACCTTTTAAGTGTTTAAGTGTAGGGCCTCAAGATAACTTGATGTGAACTGCTACTATTATTTTTATTTGTTTTTTAAGATGAATTCTGCTTCAACAGAACTATCTTATTTCCTGGAATAATTTTATAATTAAGCAGTAACCACTTTTATACACATGCTTGCTTTGGTGCAGCAGAATGGTCCACATTTCTCAGAAAAGTACACTTGGTGGTGTGCACAGAATGGCACCCCAGTGGTTCAAATGTAAGTTACACTGCCTGTTTCAGAATTATCAATTTGCCATTGAGTTATCTGGATTTTTCAAAAGAGACTTGTAAAAAAAAAGTATTGGTGGAGAATGAGATGGAGGAAATATTCACCATGGGGGGTTGAAATTATCTTCCATTAATCTTACTATCATTCTCCAATGCTGTTTATTATTATTGGGGACTTTGCTAAAAGTATTTGTACAAAACATTTACATCCATGAATAGATCCATTCAGATAAAGTGAAATTGATGTTATCCAACACAAATAAAGCTTTGTTATCCTTTGGTTCAAGCTTTCACACCTAAAAATCCAGATAGATGCATCTGAAATGAGTTGACAGACAAACTGTCAAAGAATGTTTGCTCAAACTTTCTGTTCCATCTCCAAGAAGATAAAAAGAGGGAAATTACTAATATCTTTGTTAATTCTTTCCTTAATCTCTAATTCTTCACCAGTTTTCATTATAGTCACAACAGAGGATGCATCTGGTAAGGGTAAGGGTTCAAGAAACTGTTGATCTGCCTTTTGCTTTCCAATGCTGGACTGAAATTTAAATTTACATGATACCATGGTAAACAGAAGAGAGTAATGTCATCTTTCTGGTGTCCCTTTCGCACAAAGCAGAACAGAAGAAATTCTATAATGCTTTAATTATGCATTGGTCCAACTGTATTTACTTGGATTTATCCCTTTCTATAGTACTTAGTATTGGACAGTCTGGTCTAGGCTCATCTTCCATTGCTTTAATGGGAGAATAAAAATCTTACAGACTATTAGCTTGGCGCAAGTTTGACAGTTTTCTTAATACTATGTTCAGAACTGTAAAATATCAGTACAAGTTCTATATCTGGAGGAAGGATATAATCAAATATGCTCTTGTAATTAAATTGAATAAACAAGTAATGTAAATGTTTGTAAGCAAACTATACTTCATCAGAAGACTTAAACGTTTTGAATTATATGAATATATGTGATTATGTGAAGCTGGTTTATGACTAATCTGAAGAACTGTTGTTTGCAGAGCCTATTTCTAGAAGTTATAGATTTAGTAATAGCAATTTTCTACTCCCCCAAAAAAAATTTAATAATACTTGCACTGTTTTATTCCTTCTTACTTGCTTTTTGTCCACAAAGTTTCTTCTTATTTCTATTCCCACTTCTCATCAATCTCTGAACTTTTTGATTAGGAACACTGCAATTGTTTTAATTTGGTGACATTGTATAGTTAATTGAAATTCTTAAGATTTTTTTCTTCTGTCACATTTCAGCCAAATATAAATACAGTTGCATAAAAATCTGAATTATTTTCATGTCATTTGCAAAACCTGTTTCAATCTCATTTTGTCATCTCCAAAACAGATCTATAAATAGCAAAAATTTCCAGCTTTCTATCCTTTATTCACTAGTACCCTATTTGGTTTTGGGGAAGTAAATCATTGCACTACCAGCATCAGTGTATTCCCAGTCATGATACAATCCCATGATTTAGTATTATTATGTAATATTGCCAGAAAAAGATTCTTAATTATTATTACTTGCTCCTTAGGGAAGTCATATGCATACTCAGTAAAATCAGAAGTTCTTCCTAAGCATGTTCTTCCAAAAACAATTAACCAGATTTATCACTAGAGTAGTTTGAGATCATAAAAGAAGGGAAGATAATGCTTCTCAGAATAGACTATAACATGAAATGTTGTAAGAGCCAAAGGCACATCAGAAAAGTCTCTGTTTGCCAAGGAAATATGGCTTTTGATTGTAGGGAGATGAAATACTGTCATACCATGTTTTCTACACAGTAGAAGCACTGTGGGCTGTCCCAGACTAAGTGACAGCAAACCATAAGTGACAAACAAAATCAAAAATCTCCTCCAGACAAAGCAATATAAAAAGGTTTCAGACAAAAATAACAGAGCAAAATCAAAGATTTCCCCATGAATCACTGCTTTGCAAAAAATGTCCTCTTTTCCTCCATTCTCGTTATTTGCAATGATAAAGGTGACTTAAAACCTATGCATTTAGGAAGCATAGAAGATATGAAGGAGATGAAATTTTATGAATTATTAAAGTAAATCCTATCTATTTAGTTCTGGAAAGAAGCTGCCATATTTATAGTTTGCATTTCTTCCTTGTTTTTAAAAACTTCTTATTTTAAAATTCTGCAAGTGCTGGCAGTAAAGAATAACTGTCCTTTTTTTCTGTCTGTTATGAAGACAGTGACAATAATTTTCTAAGGCTGATTTATTACATTAGAAAAGAAGAAGATTAGGAGGAAATTCATCAAGTTATGAAAAACCACTCTTAGAGAAAATGTGAAATATTACACTTTTCATTTTTCTAGTAAATAAAATACATCTGGAGGTAAACTAGACCCTATCTGATTAGTTTGATTAATATTAACTATGATTTCTTCTGGATAATTTCCACCTACAAAAATTAATTAAAGCCCCAGAAAGCATAGATAACCTAATAATACAGCAGTATTGAGGTATAATGAAAACTTTTGAACAATGTATTCTTATTCTGTTAGAACAGTTAATAATATTGTTCCCTTACTACATATTGCTGCTTAGGTGCTAGAAGTAAGTTTCAAAGGAACTCATTAATGATAAAGGAGGGATTTAGGGGAAGAAGAGTAAGTTACCCAAAACTATGATCATTCCCTTACTCTCCCCATGCTCTCTCGTTTTCCTCAGTATATTGCTGAAATGTGGTACTAGGTAGAATGATAATCCTGATGATATATTTGCACAAAATGGACCTTAAGTGGTGGAAAGGGACTGAATGAATCTCTCATATAGCTAATCTTCTGAATTCAGAAACAGAATTTTCAAGACTTACTGGAATGCAGACCCCAAATTGAATGAGCTCTGGGATATTCACTGAGTCAGGGAAATTTTGGGGTTTGGTTACTTTTTACCTACATGAATACTCAAATTTAGCAGAATTTGGGAGAATTGGCTACCAAAAAGCCTCACATAACCATATATATATATATATATATATATATATAACTCTCAGTAACCCAAATAACCTCCCAAAATAAACACTCTCTCAAAACAACACCTGTATATGCATACACAGAAGTACAGTTATGTAANAATATATCAAGAGAGAAATGGCTACA
Source organism: Agapornis roseicollis (assembly GCA_002631895.1). NCBI lineage: Eukaryota > Metazoa > Chordata > Aves > Psittaciformes > Psittacidae > Agapornis > Agapornis roseicollis. The sequence continues at coordinate 70,739 of NDXB01005461.1, forward strand.
AAAAAGCCTCACATAAACATATATATATATATATATATATATATATAACTCTCAGTAACCCAAATAACCTCCCAAAATAAACACTCTCTCAAAACAACACCTGTATATGCATACACAGAAGTACAGTTATGTAATAGATGTAATATTATATGTATTACAATATAGTATACATGCATACATATACAAGTATGCAAACATATACATATTTGTATAATATTTGCATTTATTCATGTGTGTATATATATATATAACACATTACTGCACTTTCAAGAAGTTGTCAGTGTTACAGTGATGAAATGCAACATACCTCAATAGGAAAAAAAAAAATTTCAAGTAAATAGGAGAGGTCCAAGGAAAAGATCTATATCTTAGGTTAGACTTCCCTAACTTTCATCAAAAGTGGAAGGCAGTCACTTGTAGCAGGATTTCAATACGTTACGAATACCCAAAACTCAAATGTGTCACTATAAAACCAGAAAATATATGTTTCAAAGACAATTTAATAGCCTCCTGGCATACCTTTATCTGTTATAGTAAAAAAATGTATGATCAGGTATGTGCAGAAAAAGATCATCTGTAGGTGAAAATCAGTCAGCTGTTCTAAAAAATCAACCAGGATAGCTTTCTAAAAATCTCAGTTTACCTTTTGACAAAATAATAGAAAGACAGAAAGGACTTACAGAAAGTCTAGACAACAGTACTGTAAAAAAAAAATAGTGTTTAAATGAAGACATGTCAACTAGAAATACAAGAAAAAATATTTTGGACTTGGCTTTTTGTGTATTGCAACTGGTGCAGGCTGAACGAATGAGTACATAAATTGTGAAATTTAGATTTTGAATTGTGTAAGTCATGCAACTCTTCACTACTGCACTACAATAAAAATCACTTCCCCGTCTGATGTTGTCCTGTGTTTAGCAGTAGCAGTCAATTGTTCTCCTTCTTAGTAGCTGATGCAGTTTTTATGTTTTGACTCTCAGCCTGGGAACATAGCTGATGACACCAGTGTTTTTAGTTGTCGCTAAGTAATGTTTATTCTGATCAAGGACTTTCTGAGTCTCATGGTCTGCCAGGGAGGAGGGGAGGCCAGGGGGAAGCAGGGACAGGACATCTGGCCCAAGCTAGCCAAAGAGGTATTCCATACCACATCACGTCATGCCCAGGGAGGTAATGGGAAATCACCTGGAGGGACACTCACTCTTCCAGGTCGGGCTCGTTTTCAGCAGGTGGTATCGTATTCTCTTCCTTTGTTATTACCCTTATCATTATTATTATTGGTGGTAGCAATAGTGATTTGTGTTATGTCTTAGTTACTGGACTGTTTTTATCTCAACCCGTGGGAGTTGCATTCCTTCGATTCTCCTCCCCATCCCTCTGGGAGCGGGGAGGAAGGAGGGGATGTTGGGGGGAAAGAAAGAAGGGGGAAGTAGAAACTGGGTTTAAACAATGACAGTTCTTTTTGTTGCCCAACGTGGGGCACGAAGGGTTGAGATAACAACAGATCTTGCCAGATTGGTAGTCACTCATCACAATGCTGATTTATTGGCTCTCAAAGTTTTTCCTCTTGATCTCACAGTCTCAGGATATCATAACTTACTTACAGCCAGTATTTGCTGTGTTATCTGGGGCAGGGCTTGGGCTAAGGTTCTTGTCTCATTGCACTTTATGATAATGACTTGTAATACAATAGAATCATTGATCATTAAACTGATCTGGTTTATGTTCCCAGTGCAGTCTTAATAAGAAAGCAGGTGATGAATATTCTGGTTTTGTTTTTTTGTTTTTTTCTTTTTTTGTTTTTTTGTTGTTGTTGTTGTTGTTGATCTTTTATAATCTTGTTGACGTTGAGAGATAGGAGAAAATCTAGTGAGAGAAACCTGTCTGAAGGACACCCCTTTTGGAGGGCCAAAACTCATACTTTTAAAAAGTATTATCAAATTTTGCTGTTCAACATGTGATATTTTATAGCCATATTCATGTGTCATCTTGCACTATTCTGCAAAACCCACTAATTTCTCTGAGAAGTCTGTATTCATAATTCTCAAATCTTAAAAGTATCTTCACTTACTTCAGTGGGACTGGAATTGAATATTGCCCTGTTTTTCAGGATTCACTGAATAGATTAATTCTCTATGTAGAGCACTGATCTAAACACATACTGGACACTTTTATAAAAAATTGTATGTCCCTTATAGTGGAACTGTTATATCGGCAAGAGAAACAGAGGCAAAAAAGGACAATGAATGTAGTAGAAACCTGTAGGAAAGAAAATCAGGAACATCCTTCCTCTAATAGCTTGTTTCTTATATATTACTAAAAAACAAACTGACAAACCCATTCTGCCCTGAATTCTTCCTCTGAAGTTATTTAAAGCAGAAGTCTGTTTGAAGAATTATTAGCCAATTAGCCAAGGACAAACACTTCAAAACTTGAAAACAAAAAAAAAAGTGGTGGCAAATGGTCAGTTCACAGTTTCAGAGGTCATCTATGCCTCATATAGCAAATATGTAACTACCAAAGTATTCAGAATTCAGTGAATAAAATATTTACATAATCTACAAAGATGCCTCCAAGCAATAAGTTTACTACTATTGCATCTGCTGATAAATGCATTCTTTAGTATGTTTCTGCTATGTAAGCTTTTTGGGGAACACTATTAACAGCATTCCAGGTGTAGGCTGTTAAATGGAAAATTGCAGTAACTTTCAGAACGTGCTTCTGCAATTCACAGATCTGCAATTCACAGTAAAATTCCCAGTTACTGCTGAACTCCAGGGAATAAGTTTACTGTTAAATCTCAAAGTTTATTTTTTGTTCTCTCCTTCTGTTCCAATAAATGTAAAAGTATTTTTAATGTTCTCTTAGCTCCCTCAATTAAAAATCTCAGAAGTGCAGCATAAATATAGCACAGTATCTTGGGGTTATCTAGGAATGCCTTTGCAAACAAATTAAACTTACTCATAACAGCCTGAAATTATTAGTGCAAATTGCTCACTTACCATTATCCTGATTACACTGGGCAAATAAACTTTTTTGGTTTATGCTATCAGATCTGTTTTATTTAATCCAAACATATTATTTTTATATTTGTAAACATAAGGAATTGGTTTCCATGTACTGAATGAAAAGGTAAATTTTGGGAATGCTGACTGAACAGTTCACCTTCTCTGTTTCCTGGCTGAGAGGCTTGGAAGTCACTTAATGCAACTTTGTTGTTATGTGACAACTGTTTAAGCATACATATCAGTCATCCTTCCCGAAAGGGAGCATTATTAAATGTCTTGCTGCAGTTTTTATAAGTTGTTGGAGCATCTTGTTATATTTTGTGCTTGCTAAGTTTTCAAAAGGAGCAATCAATTGAAGAGGACTCCACTGTGCAGCACACACTGCACAAGAAGTGGCTTTTCAGTTATTTCACTTCTGACATTTGGATGAGGAAGATACTGTGAAAATGTAGCTCTTCTGGTCAATAGTGTGGCATGATCTAAATTATTCTGAAGTCCATACAAGAGAGATTATGAGAAATCATAATTTTGCAACAATTTCAGCTATGTTTTGTGTATATACTACTGTCATCAACCAAAAACAGTAAAGCACATGCAACATAGGCCCATGAGCTGGACAAATGACAGATCAGCTGAACATCAGCTTGGTGAGTTTAGGAAAGGGTGTTTCATTCCTCATTTTAACTGCAGAGGATGTACGAGATACTTTGCAGATTTACTGGAAACGCAGCATTCAGCTGCATGTCAGTATGTGCCCAAACTGAAGATCCCTTCAGAAATCATCCAAGACAGAAGCATGCGTAAACGAGTAAGTATATACTTTAGGGTCAAATTATGGGGGAACAATCCAGCAGTGACAGCTAAACTATTAAGATATATGGCTATAAGGACACAATGTAATTATGCATTACAGATCTAATATAATCTGTTAAAATATGAATACTATATACTTAAGATGATATAAACATTAGATAAATCAAACCGGATGAAAACACCTATAAAATGCGATTATATTTGCTAAACAAATCCCAGCAGCTCAAATCAAAATTCTTGGCTGTTTTGGCAAAATATCCAGATCAACTGCTAAACTGTGACTATTTCACCTTTAAGAGCACTGTGGTGTGATGATACTTTCCATACTTGGGTAATCTGGTTGCCTGTGGGAGCTTCAGAATGAAAGTTTACATTGCTTTAAAATATTATCTCAGGGGAAATACTTGCTTGTCAGTGAGGTGTTTCTTTGTGACACATACAATTCAGCTAAACATTATTTACAGTTTTGTCAACACTTCTTCTTAGTGTTTGAAGATGTTATTTAAGAACTCCAGGAGTTGGAAAAAATGTTTATTTGAAACATAATGCATGTATTGAGAAGAAAATAAAAATTAGTATAGATGGCGGAGGTTTTAATAGTTATAGAATGAATAATGGTTTAGTCCTTTGTACAAAAGAAGCAGTGAGGGAACAAAGTAAATCTTTTAAAGTTCACAAGTGCTTTGTCTTCTGTCCTGGGTTCAGCAATAGCAGTCAATTTTTCGCCGCCTTAGTAGCTGGTGCAGCACTATGTTTTGACTCAACTTGGGAACAAAACTGATAACAGGGATCTTTTTAGTTACTGCTCAAATGTTTTGTTCTGACCAAGGACTTTGTGAGTCTCACGTTCTGCCAGGGAGGAGGGGAGGCCGGGAGGAAGCAGGGACAGGACACCTGACCCAAACTGACCAAAGAGGTATTCCATACCATAGCACGTCATGCCCAGGAGGTAACTGGGAGTTTTCCAGAAGGGCTAGTCCTCTCTGGGGTGTTGGAGCAGGGATTCGGTTGGTGGTTGGTGGGGTGTCGTGAGTTATCTGTCAGTGGTTGGTGAGATGCTGTATTCTTTTCCCTTGTTATTTCCTTTATCATTATTATTATTGGTGGTAGCAGTAGTGATTTGTGTTATACCTTAGTTACTAAACTGTTCTTATCTCAACCTGTGGGAGTTGCATTCTTTTGATTCTCCTCCCCATCCCTCTGGAAGCAGGGGAGGGCAAGAAAGGGGGGTTGAGTGAGTGAACGACCTGTGTGGCTGGGTTTAAACCACGACATCTTCATAATAAAAAAGTTTAGCATCACAGTTTTCAAAGAGCCTTATTTTTCTCAAATAAGGCTTCCAGTCTTATTACTTTCTTCTCAGTGATATTTAAACTGCCCAGGAAATTTTACTCAGCCAGTTTTCAGCATTTTGAGCTGTATGTAGCTGCTTTGGGACTGCTGGCTTTGGAACAATGAAGTTTTCAACAGCTGTAATATCAATATCCTTTCAATCATTTCTTTCATTTTTCTAGAACTACTAGTTCAAAATACTAGTATTAAGGTCGTCAGTTATAGGTGTTCTAATTGATTAAATTAAGAAAAGTTGATAAAGAAACCATATTGACAATCACCGTACTTGTTTTAAGGTCTTGTTAGCATGCTTGACTACAGTATAACAGTTCCTGATTAAAAAGAAAACAAAAGCCCAGAGGAAAATACATGAAGTTTCAGCCCAAAGTCAATAATAGATAATATATACAGAAGTTTCACCCTGCCAGGTCACATGTTTAAGTTCCTTTTGAAATTAATGACTAGTTCTTGTCAGGCTTGGTTTACTGCAGCAGCAGATTGATGCTTTGTTCAAATTCTGTCTGCTTGGAGCATTTTTCTTTCTGTCTTGGAAGAAACATTCAATTCATTATACTCATGTGACCCATGAGGAAAAGCTTAAGAAATGTGTGATTGTAATGCTTGGAATTAGATCTGTTATAAAAAAAATGGTATTTTTTAAATAAAAAATGAGTAAACCAAGTTTGCCTTGATTAATGAGTAAATTAAAAACAACGATGCTGATGTTGTCATTGTCAAACCACTGCATTGACTGCTTGTGTTTAAAAGGTAGCCCTACACTTCAGAAAGCAATGAAAGAAGCTTATGTGGACTAGTTTTAAAATGTTTCAAAAGCACTATGAAGGTTTATTAAAGCAATAATTTCAAAACATGATAATAATTTTTTGGGGGGGTTGTTTTTTTGTTGTTGTTGTTTTGTTTGGGTTTTTTTTTTGTTTGGGGGGCTTGTGGTGTTTGCTTGTTATTTTATTTTTTTTTATTGTGGAATTCCACAAAACTTTCCATAGTTTACATGGAATAAATGTAATATTGGTATTTTCCTGTCAGAGATTTCAATATGATGCCATTTAACTTTTCTGGTGGGAAGAACACTGACAAAGTATTTTAGAAGAAAGTATGACATTTTTATTTGGATTTTAATGTGAAGAAAGACACAGATTAATCAGAAATAAAAGCTTTTTATCTAGCTTACTACTATCATAGAATCATAGAATAGTTAGGATTGGAAAGGACCTTAAGATCACCTAGTTCCAACCTTCCTGCCATGGGCAGAGATGCCTCACACTAGACCATGTCACCCAAGGTTCTGGTCAATCTGGCCTTGAACACTGCCAGAGATAAATCAATCACCACTTCTTTAGGCAATTTCTTCCAGTAACTCACCACTCTCACATTGAAGAACTTCTTCTTTATATCTAACCTGAACTGTCCCTGTTTAAATTTAAGCCCATTACCCCTTTCCTTGCCACTACGGTCCCTAATGAAGAGTCCCTCCCCAGCATCCTTACAGGCCCCCTTCAGATACTGGAAGGCTGCTATGAGGTCTCCACACAACCTCCTCTTGTCCAGGCTGAACAGCCCCAACCTTCTCAGCCTGTCATCATATGGAAGGTACTCCAGGCCCCTTACAATCCTCAAGGCCCTCCTCTGGATTTGATCCAAAAGCTCTGTTTCTTTATGTTGAAGACATCAGAACTCAGAAACTCACAAGGGCAGAAAGACACCATCACCTCTTTCGACCTGATGATGCCCAATACACAGTTGGTTTCTGGGTTGCAAGCACACACTCCCAGCTCATGTTAAGTTTCTTATCAACCAGCGCACCCAAGTCTTTCACCACAGGGTTGCTCTGAATCACTTCTCCACCCAACATGTAGCTGTGCCTGGGATTTAGTCCAAAGCTTCAAATGTTTGCATTTAAGAACTTGTAATTCTAAATTGGAATAAAACTCCTAAGAAATATTTTTCAGGTTGTCTGGAAAAATATTGTTTCTGTACAGTCTTCTTCTATGTTCTGTGCATTTTGACAGCATTATATGCTGAAAAGTAGAGCTGCCTTCAGGTTAATAAGTAGGATGTGTAGTAAAGACTTTTTTCAGTTTAGTAATACTACTTAGAATGTCCAAGTTATTAGACTACAACAGCCCACATCTGTTGCCTTGGAGGCTTCAGAAGTGTATTGCTTCTCAGTGTAATTATTTTTATTCCCTTTTGTCTATGTAAAACATATTGCACAAAGTAGGTCTCCACTGTACTACCAGGAATCATGTCAAAAGTTTTAAAAAATAAAACCCTTAAATATTATCAATATTCCAGATTAAATGCCAATTAAAATCATCATCTCACAAATCACAACATAGGCTAATAATGATAGGATTCTGCTATAACTTACTCTGAGCAATGTTTTTAATCCTACTAGAGTTGTGTAGGGCCTAAACCACAATGCTTATGACCAACCACAATCAAATTAATGTGGGAATTTAGAGAGGCCATTTTATAGATCTCTTTGGTTTTCTGGCAGAAAGTGTGCTGCTAAGTGCTGGACCACTGAACAAGCAAAATGAAGTCCTGCTCAGACTGTTTTTTTTACTAACCTCAGAGTGTCACTGGACTGTAGCACTCTCTCTCCTTTGATATTATTACACGTCTTTGTTATATCATGCTCAAAGTACTTCAGATATACTGTACGCTGCTAAAAATGTTTAGCGATTACCTTCAGCTTCTGGAAAATACACCAGGGCAATTACTAGAAGTTTGGGTGGAGGTTTTTTGACCCTTCCCGCTGCTTTACTGTGCACAAACCGCTTGTTGGCGTTTTGATGGAGTTCAGAGTTTTAGTCTCAATGTTTAAAGCCCTTAATAGAGTGGGTCACGCTTGCTGGAATTGTGATCTTTAGGGGTCTTTCATCTCACCTTCAGAGATCTGAGGGAAAAGGTTAATCGCTGTGAGGAGTAGAAAGAAAGCTTCAGTTAGTCTTACATCTTTGTGGCTATGCTGTCAGATCTGTGAAAAGTCTTCCTGTAAGAGGAAGTAGTATGAGCTTGGCCTCTTGAAAGAGGCATAAAGACTTTATTTATCTTTACAGATATTGGGGAGGCACCTCTGACTCCTCTTTGCTTTTTTTTTTATCTGGACGCTAAGGTTTGAAATAGAAACACTTTAGCACAATTATAGCTACACCTCTGTATTTTCAGGGCATGTTCTTAGCATGGATTATACAGCAGCTCACCTTCATGCGGCTGAGACCTTGGTTGCTTTCAAAATCAGAAGATCCATATCATGGGAAGAAAATGGCTTCTAAATTCTTTAAGTGGTCCTACATCTGCAGACTATTTTTGTTACTTCCATATGTTCACAGTAGGATGTGAACATTTTTACTAGTATAAAATTCAATAACTGAGCTGCTCCATTTCTCTTTGACACCTAACGTGATTTGGTATGAGACAAATTTTGCTTTAGCCTACAAAACCAAGAGGACAACCAAATTTAGTTTTGAGCTTAGAAGACATATTTTTACAGTAATTTTTGCTTAACTGTAAGGCAGCTTTGCAGTATATTAGAGCTCCAAGCAGCATAATTCTGAAACTTAAACCCCAAAACTATGATTATGCAATTCAGACAGCTGCAATTTTGACTAGACCCTAAAGGATATAAAGATGATAGCCTTTCTATTTGAAAACTTACTTTCTGGAGGACTTTGTAATTAAAAGGTATCCACCTTTTGGCAAAAATTACTACACTAGTTTGATCTGGAAATCTATATGACATCCCCAGAGACCCAGTTTGTGTACGTTTCCATAAATCTTATGGTTGATGATAATTTAGATTGTTAGTTAGCTAATTCCCATGTAGGAAGAGGACTCCACCTTAGAAATAAAAAAAAAAAAAAAAAATAAAAAAAAAAAAAGTTTTGTGAAATTTT
>NDXB01005461.1:107017-127575 GCA_002631895.1 Agapornis roseicollis
TTTTTTGTGTGTGTGTGGTTTTTTGGTTGTTTGTTTTTTTTAACAAATATTCTGTAATATGATAAAAGTATAACTTTTGCATCAATGAATTCATTTTTGATAGAGACATTTTCTACTTGTCTGGGAATATTTTCTCTATTTAGCTGGAAACAAAAAACACCAGTTTGTTCTTGTGAGAGTCATAAGGTTTGTCCACTGAAGAAAGGCTCCTTGAAGACTTGTTTTCAGCAAGGCTTGAAATGGCATGATAAATCTGGCCCATTAGTTTACTCCAGCAAAATTTATCATCTTTCACAATATAAAACCAGTAGCTTGTGTTTATCTTGCACAAATATGAAAATGAGCCTTAAAGGGAAAAGCAATTCCAAATTGCTAAAAGCATTAGACTTATAATTTGACCATTCTAACAGGTTCTTTAGTTGTCTAGTACCTTGATATTGCAAGATAATCCTGGCATAGGTGTAACAGTGGGATTGTATTTTCTGTAGCTCTAGATCATGGAAGTCATGCTCTTCCATGACAGCTTTGAGCTATTGCTGTATTCAGTTGTCAGTATTGCTCAAAGAATTATTTTTGGCTAGTGATAAATGATTTGTATTTATGCCTATTCATTTTATAATAAAAAAAAAAAAAAAAAAAAAAAAAAAAAAAAAAAAAAAAAAAAAAAAAAAAAAAAAAAAACAAACCTTAGATCTTGTAACTGTGCACTGTTTATGTATAAATATATGTGTTCCAATCCCAGGCAGATCAGGCACTCAGGGACTGCCAGTGGAGTAGGTTGAAAGTGACTCCATGTGTTTTTTATAGATCAAGGTGGCTTTTGAACAAAATAAAAAATAAAAAATCAAGGACAGTTATTATTAAGTATGTAACAAACAATGGAGCTTTTCCAGCTTTCTCCAAAACTGATGAATAGCAGAACGTGGGCAGACTGGTGAGTGGACGGAATGAACATGGTGCAAGCAACTCCCATTTGAAGTTAAACTAGCTGGTTTAGGTGGGAAGGTTTTGGTAGTGGAATGGAGATGGCCTGCAGGGCTGGAGTCAATGAGAAAGACCAGGGGCTGCACCCATGCCAAAAACAGCCACTCCCAGCCAGGTCCACAATGGACCCACTGCTGGAGGAAGCTGTGCTCACTATACATGTCTCTCTACACACTACAGAGACTGATCTCAGGACATATTTTAAGGATTAAGAAAATGCACTAAAAGCAGAGTCGTAGCTTGAGTTACATTCTCAGCTATCATCTACAGCAATTCTCATTATCTTGACCAGCATGTATCATTCGTATTTTCTACACTTAAACACCAACCTCTGCACAAGTTTCTTTAATCCTGGATTGCATACAAAACAAGATCAAACGTTCCAGGACTTTTAATGTGTTTTCCATCTGACAGTTATCATCTTTCATTGTAATCATAGAATCATAGAATCATAGAAGTTAAGGTTGGAAAGAACCTTCAGATCATCAAGTTCCAATCCCCCTACCATTGGCAGGGACATCTCACGCTAAACCATGTCACACAAGGTTCTGTTTAACCTGGCCTTGAACACTGCCAGGGATGAAGCATTCACAACCTCCCTGGGCAACCCATTCCAATGCCTCATCACCCTTACAATAAAGAATTTCCTCCTTATTTCCAATCAAAACATTCCCTGTTTAAGTTTGAACCTGTTACCCCTTGTCCTGTCACTACAGTCCCTAATGAAGAGCCCCTCCCCAGCATCCCTATAGGCCCCCTTAAGGTACTGGAAGGCTGCTATGAGGTCTCCACGCAGCCTTCTCTTCTCCAGGCTGAACAACCCCAACTCTCTCAGCCTGTCTTCATATGGGAGGTGCTCCAGTGCCCTGATCATGCTCATGGCCCTCCTCTGGACTTGTTCCAACAGCTCCATGTCCTTTTCATGTTGAGAACATCAGAACTGCACACAATACTTTTTAAAGAAGAAAGGGGATGAAAAGGCCCATGGGAGACTGGCAGCAGAGTGCTGGTGTATGCATATTACTACATAATATTCTTCAGATAGAGAATACAGATAGGCCTGTCCTGCCTTATTGTGCAGTCCATCTATGGAAAGACCTGTTCATATGTAACCTATATAAATGCATGAACATTAGGTATAACATTTCTGTATTATAGTATAGCTGAGTCTTTGCTTTATTCCTCACAGAGGAAGGGAAGACAATTTTCTTAATCTATAGAATAGAATAGAATAGGAGTAGTTAGGTTTGGAAAGGACCTTAAGATCATCTAGTTCCAACCCCCCCTGCCATAAGCAGGGACACTCCACATTAAACCATGTCACACAAGGCTTTGTCCAACCTGGCCTTAAACACTGCCAGAGATGGAGCACTCACAACTTCCTTGGGCAACCCATTCCAGTGCCTCACCACCCTAACATTCAAGAATTTCTTCCTTATAGCCAATCTAAACCTCTTTGCGTGCGGCCATCCATCCAGTTCTTTATCCACCGAGTGCCCCACCTATCAAATTGATGTCTCTCCAATTTAGAGACAAGGATGTCGTGTGGGACAGTGTCAAACGCTTTGCACAAGTCCAGGTAGATGACATCAACTGCTCTACCCCTGTCCAGCAGTTCTCTAGCCCCATCATAGAAGGCCACCACATTGGTCAGGCAGGATTTCCCCTTAGTGAAGTCATGCTGGCTGTCATCAAGCACCTCATTGGTTTTCATGTGCTTTAGCACGCNCAGCTCCATGTCCTTTTCATGTTGAGAACATCAGAACTGCACACAATACTTTTTAAAGAAGAAAGGGGATGAAAAGGCCCATGGGAGACTGGCAGCAGAGTGCTGGTGTATGCATATTACTACATAATATTCTTCAGATAGAGAATACAGATAGGCCTGTCCTGCCTTATTGTGCAGTCCATCTATGGAAAGACCTGTTCATATGTAACCTATATAAATGCATGAACATTAGGTATAACATTTCTGTATTATAGTATAGCTGAGTCTTTGCTTTATTCCTCACAGAGGAAGGGAAGACAATTTTCTTAATCTATAGAATAGAATAGAATAGGAGTAGTTAGGTTTGGAAAGGACCTTAAGATCATCTAGTTCCAACCCCCCCTGCCATAAGCAGGGACACTCCACATTAAACCATGTCACACAAGGCTTTGTCCAACCTGGCCTTAAACACTGCCAGAGATGGAGCACTCACAACTTCCTTGGGCAACCCATTCCAGAATTACTTAGAATGTATTTATTTTGCTTACCATCACAAATGCTGAACATCACAAAAGTTGAACACTGAAAATCTCCAGACAAGATCAGTTTGAAAATATTTTTTTAACAAAGCTTAATGGAATATATTTCTGCAATGTTTCTTAAAATATAATAGTAAAATAAATAAATTCCTTTCTGGTTACAGGTTTCAATATGTTACACGATTTCTCATGATATTTTCCTGCACACCTTCACATTGAAATTTCATTTCAATTTGAAAAAGAAAATATTAAAAATGTTAAAAATAAAAGGTACTTTTAGGCATGCTATAAACTTTTAACATACCATATTGTACTGTCTTATGATAGACACACTACCAATCCACTCCTTCAAAATAGTAGGGGAATTTTGGAATACATTTCCAAAAGTCTCAGCCCTGAAGTATTGTAAAGTATTCTCATTATGAAGGTGACCTAAGAAACAATTTAGTGTGGGGGCAAGAGAAACAAATTATATGAAAATACAATTTTGCTAGTATTTGCTTACTGATATGTGTAGACATTGCTAGTGCAATACAATTTTATGTGAACTCAGGTCTATCGAGTTGAACTGCAGACTAACTGGAAAGCACTAGTGCCTCCTTAAGCAAGATCTTTCACTGCCTTCAATCCTGTTCTTGTTACATGGGCTCTGAGTTCAATAAAACATGGTTTTCCTCATTTTAAGTTTAGCTTGGGAAGCTAACATTTTTTCCCTTTAATATCAGAAATTTGGTTAAACATTTATGTGAAGATATCATATTTCTGCTCTTTATGTGGTGAAAGTCCTTAATAGCTTTACTAATTCTACTTTTTTAATTGACATTATGTAGAGGTATCTGGTTAAAGTAGTTGTTTCATTTCAGACTGAAATCTTCTTCTTTAGACTGTGAGAAAAGCTTTGTACTGAATTTAGAATTTTGTGAGCTGAAACATCTGTGTCTGGAGTGCATCCTCCTGCTTCTGCACATCATTACATGAAAATTGTCTGCTGCATTTTATTTTTACATATTCAGCACATCCTAAAGAATCATGTGTCAAATTGTTTGTGTCATGAAGACAAAAGGACACACAAAAAGATTGCTGTTAAGAATAGCTCTGTAGAAGAATGCAGAGAACAAAAAATCTCACTATTATTAGGTTGGCTAAATCTTGAAAGAATTAGGTTGTATGCTCTGTTAATAGACCAGCCTTGTTGCTGGGTAACAGATGTAGATATGGAAGGGTTACACATCAGAAAATGGCTAGTGTCTGAAACTTACCTTTAAGATTCATCAATTTGAGCAAATTTAGGAGGTTGACAATTGTACCTTCCTTATTATGGGACAAAATCCTGTAAACTGGATCAAGGATACTCTTTAAAAATTGCTGGGGTTTGGTTGTTTTGGGTTTTTTTCCACAGAGTTTTTGATATTTCTTATCTCCTGCAGCTGATATTTGTTAAAATCTAGGCAAAATGCCACGTATTTTTTAACAGGGAATAAAAAATAGATTTTCAATCCATAAGAGGTAGTGTCAGGAAGATGCAACCAGACAAGCTGAGAAGAGCGTCAGTCCTGAAGTCCTCCAAAGAACAGCATCTAGCATAGATTTAAAGAATGTTAACACTGTTCATGGCTGCTTAGCTCTTTCATATGGATAATCTCCAGGATTTCCAAGCATAATTTATAGAAAGGATATCCTGACAAAAATATTAAAGAACATTGCCTTACTTAGGAATTGCAAACCAGAGAAAAAGCATGTTTTTAACTTTCTTATGGGCTACAAAAAACACTTTGGATTTTATGAGAATGGAAGATAATTTTTAGCAAAGCAATCGTTATTTTATGCATTGTAAATAAACATTCCAGAATTATACCATTATACCATTCAATACTTAAATGACTTTTTAGGATAAAGTCTTCAATTCACTTTCTCTGAAATATGAGTTTATACATGACATTTTACTTTTGCTAAGTATTTCAGAGTTGTTTGTCATTAAGTTTTTTGGGCACTTGAAGGTCTATTGAAAAACAGTACACTAAAATATTATGTGGATTTTCTTCACAAGCAGCTTCTGCTACCTATTAACTAGTAACCAAGGTTAAATGAAAGAATTATTAAGTAAATGGAATTTTTAATTATGGAAGCCTGGAAAGTAAAGCACAATAAAACCCAACCTTTTCTAATTTTACAAAGATATGAAGCTAAAATTATGATGTGGCTTTAATGGCTACCCTCTCTGCTGTTAATAGATTTGCTGGGTGTCTAGCTACAGATTTTTCATTTGATATGTCTTCAGTGTTGTATGCCAGTAGTTGGATATCTCCTTATGGGAGACATTGGAAGAGTAGAAATGGGTAAAAGCGGTTTAAAGCACTCATTATCACATTATTTGGGTAGCCAATGGCCATGGCAGTATCAATTGCACCCAAGTGAACCAGGAAATTCTCGTGCTCAGCGGTTGTTGGAGATTTTAACCTGTATGGTTTCACCCTCTGGTAGCTCCTCTCAAAACATGGAGGAATTATGTTTGAGTACCTATTATTTGAGGTCACTGGCCTCACAGAGTGATCCATTTAGAGTGACTTACTGGCATGGAAGACTTCACAGACTTTTGCTGTTTCTTGCTGTTCAATAGTCTTGCTATTTGAAAAGAGTGGCTACTCCATACTTGTCATGGTTAAATCCCAAATTAATTTCACACTCTAATATACAACTCTCAAAAGTAAATAAGTATTAACTGCTAAGTGAACTTTATTGTGGAGGGGTTTTTGTTTAGTAAAATCACTATTGAAAATGCCTGCCCCTCTGCGTTTTCAATGTTGTGTTTCAAAAGCTGAGTTCAGAAGATCTGGCTCATGTTACAATCCTCCATCTGACTCCTCCCACAGCTGCCTTGTGGGAGTGTAGAAAGTGCTAGGGAGACAAAGAAAACAAGTGTCTGCTTCCCACTGTCTTTTGGGCAGCCGAAATAAAATTAGAGAACCAGGGTCATGGTTTGTGTAGTCTCCTTGTATTGTCGCAAACTCTCCTACACAAAATAACTTGTTAAAACAAAGTCCCCAGATACCTTTGTAACCAATATTCTGATATGTTGGCAAGCAACTCTTTAGCATAGTTACAGGATTATTGTGTGCTGCTGCTGACACAAATGTCTCAGTCTTTGTCATGATGGAAATTTGAAAAATAACACACTTAATTCTATTAATCTATGCTTAGGAACTTTCTCGCTACTAATAAATAGCTGAATGTTCATTTCCGTCCTGTATTTTAAGTAGGTTGCTGAGGAAAAATACTGATCACTAGGCTATCTGGAGCAGAATATTTTTAGAAATAATATTAGATGGGGAAAAATAATGCTGTGGTTTTTAATGGTAAAATAATTAGTAAAAGTATCTTTTAATTTCAGAAGAATAAGTCATGCTCTGACTTACAGAAGGCAGATGAGTTTCTAATGAGATGAATATGAGAAGCTGTTACAGCTGCCTTCGGTGTTGAATGAAATAACATATAACAAATTTTGAAGTCATCCAGAATGCTTTCTGTATCATATTTCTTGCAGTGTGAATCTATAAGAATATTTACTGAATATAATATGAATATACTGGTTTTGCTTAAAGCACTTTCAAACAATTGAATGGCTCAGCTGAAGAAATGCTCTTAGTTTTTCAGCATTATAAAATCTGTGGATTGTATTGCTGCAACTTCCAAAAAATAAAATTAAAATACTGTTCAGACTGGAACAAGAGATAAGAGTGTGGGAGTTCAAATAATGGTCTCCACTGACTGATACAAATATTACATATTTTTATTCAGCATGGTCAATCCTTCAGCTGAAACTGCCTGGAGGAGTCACTGTGCCCATGTGATTCTTCATCCAAGGTGGAAATAAACATGTTTAAGCATACAAATATTGCCTAACAGTTGACCCCTGTAGTTGACAGGACCTAGCAGAAGAATTTCTGAGACGGTCTGAAAGTCAGTCTAAAGTATCCTAGGACATTTAATCATATGCTTTTCTGTGAGTTCAGTCAAGCACTTTGTTTTGATCTGGATTATTCCAAAGCTGTCCATAGTCTTAAATCTGTCGGTTGTCTTAAATTAGTCCATGGTCTCATTTATGCAAAGACTTACTTGGGGAGTCCCTAGACCACTCAAGGAACTTGTGGCTAAGTGTGGTTTACATCTACACAGATGACAGTTTTAACTATAGCACAAACCTGGAATTCATCCTTATATCACAGTTAGCTTAAGTGTCATGCATCCTGTAACCTGTGAAAAGGTAACAAGAAGGCTGTTGCCCACTTGGTGACCACAGCCTGGGGTTAGGACTCTACCTGTTTTTTTCAAGGACTAGAAAAATATTGTTCTTGTTTAATATGACTGAAGAAAGTTTGGATAGAGAAACCACCTCACTCATTTGCTATAGCTTTCCTGAAAACTGTTCATATCTTCCCTTGCCCTAGGAGATCAACCTATATTCCTCAAGAGGAATGACCAAAACACAGGCTATAAATTATTCTCAGAAGCATATTTTGTCAGTCTTGACAGTTCATACAAGCAGCTTTGGACTGTTTATTATATAGAAATCAATGTCAGAGGTAATCGGCCAGAAAGACAGCAAGTAAATGAGAACATGAAAACTCAGAAAAGAAGGAATCTAGCAGCTTATAATTTCAGGGACTCTAAAACACACCGGTAGAAATGGAGAAATATGCGTTCAATGGAGAGCTATAAAATACAGTCCATGAGCAATGTACTTACTTCTTTAGGTGACTGACTAATGTGGAGCATGTAGAGATTTTCAGGACTGCTTTTTTAAAGTTGGAAGACTTCATTCTATGTAAGTCCTCTTCTGAATCTTACACTGAATAGGACAAAGAATGCCCAGAAGGAGACTGCCTTTTTTTTCTTTGTGTTCCTTAACTGCACGTGAGTTAGGTAATTCATTTGATGATGTGTAATTGACTGGGGAAGAGTCATCGAGACTCTAAAGGAAGGCAAATCAACAGTGATTTGTACACATTTTTTTTACTGTTTAACCTAGTGCTTTCCTTCTCCCCTTTCCATTTCTGCCATCTTGTACAGCTTCTATAATGCTAAGAGTGGAAAGACCTAAAACCCCTAAAGTTGCTGTAAACAAATATTTGGAAGTGAGATAGTTACTGCTTTTTTAGACCTTTCCATTTTCCTACCCCTTCTGCAATATTCAGGTGATGGCATGCACATAGATTTCACTGCTGCTTCTTTCTAAGCCCTAATTGTTTGGCTCTTTTGCTTTTGCATAGCTTGAAGAGAGCTACTATGTCAGCTTGAAGTGAGCTAGTATTCAGCTCCTTCTAAATGTCTTTTTCTTTGATTTCAAATGCTGGAGAACATCAGTACAAGGCTTTTTTTAGAAATTCCAGTCAGAGTTTCCTGACTTGGAGAAATTGCTTCTCTGGCTCTATTTTCCCTTTATAATTTTGTATTTTATGACAGGATAAATCCTGTTAAACAAGATCACCATTGTTTTCACTGGCTTAAACACAAGATGTTCTTGGCCTGTGGAAAGGGTAAGTGCTAATTTTCTTAAACTTGACTGCTGTGAATACTGACAGAAGTTGATGATTTAACTCAGGGGAAACATCATTACCTCTTACAGCATTTAAACATTCATTACCTCACAGTTTTTAAGTTAGTATATTGTTGTTGAGTAATCACTCTGCATTTTAAAAATATGTTTGCAAACAGTAGTGCCAGAACCATCTTGATTTGACTTTTGGAAGCTCGTACCTGTTCACATTTCTTGCTGAGAATTACCTTTTCAACTTGATCATCTGACACTTCTGAGTGTATGATAATCACAAGACCACTCACAGAGCTGTATTTTAGGAAATATCTATTTTTTTTTTTAACAAAGTAGACAGTGAAGGATGATAAATATAATAAATGTACTGAGTATCATTAAGACCTTATTTCAACAATAAACTAGTAAGAAACAAATAACACTTGAATTCTGTAATAAGAACCTAAGCCCAAAATGAGCATGGGTACTAAAACTTGTGCTTTGGTGAGATTTAATGTATCCACAATTCAGTAGAGATTCTTTTCGAAATAGGCAGTTTCTTCCTTATTGCCTGCCTGGAGAGTCAGCATTTCCTCTTTTTCCTGGAAACATAATCAAAAACTGAGATCCACAGACCTGAAAAACTACTGTTCTAGTTCCTTACCCAACTATCCTAAAAAGTGGTTTCAGCAGGAAACCAAAAGCTGCTATGTAATTTTATTAGTGAATACAATGTTAGTAATAGTCTATGTTTTAGAACTATATTTCAAAATTGAAAGGTAAAATCCTCAGGATTCAATACCCTAACTAAACTATATAGGATTAAAAAAAAAAAAAAAAAAAAAAACCCATTTTTTTTTGGGAGNAGTCTATGTTTTAGAACTATATTTCAAAATTGAAAGGTAAAATCCTCAGGATTCAATACCCTAAATAAACTATATAGGATTAAAATAAAAAAAAAAAAAAGTATCCCATTTTTTTGTGGGAGTGCAAGCATTCCTTTTAATGTGGTGTATTTGTATAATTAATATAATACAAATGATTACCTAATAGCAAATGCTACAAGGTTTTGGTGTGAGGGAATGAAAAATATTATTTTCTTCCTGTTTTAGCTTTCAAATTACAAGGCAGGGTTGTTGCTTAAGTCAGAAACAGTTTTTTTTCATAGAAACATGGTGCTTCATTTATCCACTTTAAGATGATCCTACACTTGGCAAAATCTGGCATACACATTTAAACTCTAAGCAGTACTACACTACTAAACAGCAAAAATGTCTCAAGATATTTACATTATTTTTATTGAAAATACACATGAAACTTCAGTTTCTATCATCTTCCACTGATAAGAATTACAAATTTGAGATGAAAATAGTTATGTGTTCTGAAACCTATTACAAGGGAAGACTACGCGTATAATAAATTTTTCATTTTCAAGAATAAGCAATGCATGACATGACTTTTGTTTTCTTTCTGGGAAAGAATAATAGTCTGAGTTATGTGACAGCAGTTGTAAATACTTGTTTTAATTATGCATCAACTTTGATTTAGTAATGCACTTTGAGGGAACATTTCATATGCATGTTCTGTAGGAAATAATACAACTCAAGTTTAATAGTGAAAAAAGTAAATTAATAAACTGGGACTTTTTCTATAGCTGAATTTTTGGAAACCTGTAGGAATCAGGATTTTCATGACATATAACCAACAAAATACAGGGTAAAGAATGTAAGCATTTACACTAATCTTACTATAATTTTTTAGCTAGATAACAAATTCAAATATACTTTTATACAGAACCAAACACTATTAGTATACTATGATAGCTTTTTGGCTACACACTGAAGCATGTTTTGAAAACAGTTTTTTTTCATAGAAACAACTGTGGTTGATTTAACCACTTTTTTCCATTTAAGAGAGATGCAGAAAAAAATTGCATGCATCTCAAAGCAAATGCAAGGCTGCTCTAACATTTTAAATAAAGGAACTTAATGAAATGTAAAAAATAAAAAAAAAAATAAAATTCACCTCCACTGGTGAATGTTTTATAGGTAAGCAGGACACCAGCTCACTGAGTAGGAACAAATCGGCTTTTATGAGGATGAGGTTCCTTTGCTTTAGTATGCAACTAAAAGATGTACCATACCCATGCACATGGGTATTTAAATGACATAATTCCTGAAGAACATTTTTAGTTTTCTTGTGAATTTTTGTTGTTGTTGAACAGTTGGCATTTTGCTATTGATTATTTCGGTTGTTTTCAGAAAGTTTCCTATTAGATTAATCCTTTGAAATATTTTATATAGCTAAATCCTGGTTTGGGCTAAGATTTTTTCTATCTGTTTCTTTGGTTTGAGGGGGGTGAGTGTGTGATTGATATGGTAAGGAACTCCTTTATCAGTTGTGTTGATTGAATGGATTTCATGAATGTAGTACTCAAAATCTTTGAACTTGCTCTTCAGAGAAGTATGTAGCCAATTAGTTTCTAATTGGAATAAGAAGTATAGAAGCCTGTTAAACATCTAATTTGATTAATTTTTCCTGCCTTTCATTGCTGGCTGCAGGCACAAATGAAAGGCTGAGAAAGAGAATAACCATACTGCTTCATAATGAAGATGAAACAGACAGAAAACAGTGATGACCCCAGGGGAGCCACTATTCAGTCCAGCCTTGCTATTTGCCATGCCTGTACCTGCAGTGATCACAAAACTTCTTTGGACTGGTTGGCTGCTGAAGCCCTGCCAGAGTTTTTAGCCCAGAAGTACATCAAGAGCCTCACACAGAACTCTGTAACCTGGTCTAGCAGAAGGTGTTCCAGCCCATGGGAGAGGGTTGGAAATATATGAGCTTTAAGGTTCCTTCCAACCCAAAACCATTCTATGATTCTCCCTCTAGGTATATATATTTACATTAAAAAAACTTACAAATGTGTATAAATATAGAATATTTTTATTTATTCAGATTGATGCAGATTATATTTATGCAGATACCTAAGCATATATTTATAAAAGTACATGAATAAAAATACTTAACAATTGATGATGAAATTTATTATTAAAGTTTGAATGTGAATAGAAAAAAAATGATGAAACAGAAATATAGTCTTGGAATAAGCACTTTACAGGTTTGCTCAAAACATCCTGACTTTTCTGGGCTGGAGTGAGTTGAAGAGAGTGTTGGGAATGTTGTACAGAAGGTGAGGGAACATGGATCACTTTGAACCTTGCAGTCCAAGGGGCATATGAAGATGGAAATCCATCTGTCAGTGCTTCTGACAATGCCAAGGAAGTTTTTGAAAACCTATTTATGTAATCAACTCTTTCATCTGGATGCTCCAGCTTGACTCAGCAAAGCCAGTAAATGTGTACATAAATCAGGTGCATTCATGGACTTTTAGTGAGTTTTCTTACAGGTCAGAGTTTCAGGAGATCTATCAATTCTGGTATCCTTCATGATATTTTAATAGGAATTTATCATGCTGGAATCACTCAAAATCTGTACTGTGAATATTTATGTGTCTCTTACCTGAATAACTGATAATTGCACTCCATCTCTTTTTGTGTATATTGAAGTCCATTTAAAATTTCAACTTGGCATGGATAATTGAATCCCTCTCACCATACATATTCATGTATTTTTCTGACATGGTGGCTTCCTATCTGAGTGAGGAGAGTCTTTCAGGTTCCACTAGTTTTGCACTGAAGGTATTACCAGCCTCAGTAATTTATGATATTATTCACTGATACTGTCAATGTGTTTTCTAAATGAACTTGTTTAACTTCATCCAAACACTTCTCTGGAGTGTTGCTTTTTAAAGATGATTAAGAACTTGCAGGTGACAGTAATTGCCAGAAAAATCTGAGAAGACCTTTCACTCCTTTTCACATGAAAATACATGAGAAATTATTTCAGGTTAGGTAAGACATATCTCCTTTATAGCTTATGTCTATTAAATATGTAGTCAACCTGTCCCGCTTTATCCAGAGTTTGTCCAAACTTTCCCACAGTGCTTCAGAAATCAGTGAATAGAGTACTAATTTGTAATCATTTGGCTTACCAGAAACCACACTTCTCTGATTACTACGCTTTAACCAGCTGAAATGTGAAAAGGGTAAAATTGCAGTCTAGTTTCCTTTATTTTTAATTACACAGGTTCAGCCTTTATATAAAAGGAAAATATTTTATTGTGAGTCTTCCAAGAAATAATACTTTGTGTCTAAAGCACTAAGAATAATAATGGTGACCATCAGGAACAGAAGATCCTCTTTCTGCTAGCATTCTTTAGCAAATGGTAGAGAGTGGAATATGCAAATTCAGGACAAATTACTATCCCCCTCCTAATTACAGCTTGCTAGCCACAACGCCTTATATTTAGATCCTCAAATATTCATTCCTAGTCCTGTAATGACATTTACATCTCGTCCTTGCTCGGTGGACAATTACAGACCATGGGCTGGGATAATTTCTTAAGGTGTGTTTGAGCCCTCTAGTGGCCACTTTTGGTTTGTGTATTTTGGAAACTGCCAATTAGAGCATCAGTGTTTATTAAACTATATCCTGTGTCTTTGTGAACAGTCAGCAATATGTTTATGTGAACCTAATCTGACAAAATATTTTGTTATTTCGCCTGAAAAAGCAAGGGAATCATCTGTTGCAGTAGCAAAGCCCGTGCTCCTTATTCTCCCAGAGTATCAGTGGCAACACCGTGACTGCATATCTAATTTTATTTCTCCTAACATCCACAGTACTTGTTTTCTTTGGGTGCTATGGCTCAATAAAAACGTTCCACAGCCCAGCGATGACTATCTCTGCCTTTCTCTGCCCTCGTCCAGTCCTTTGAGGGTGGGGAAGTGAAAGGAAGCATCTCCTAGCTGCAGGCTGGCTGCACTCCCTGTGCAATCCCTGCCAAGGGTCAGCACAGATCTCCTGTACAGTTATTTACATGCAACACTTGTATAACTTCCATTCCCAACAGAGGTCTTCTGCTTTCTGATTACAGAGGGCTTCAAAGCCTCTCACAATTAGGAGATTTCTTGTGTTTATAGTGAGAGGTACAGGTAAGTGCTTTTCCTGCAGCTTCATGGTGCTGGGCGTGTTAATGTCTTTCCTGTTCTCTGAAAAAGCACTTTTTTACATGCTAATAACAAACTGCTTGGCCAGAGAAGTAATTGCCAAATTGTAACAAACTAGCTGCATGTGTATTTCCCAGAGGCCTGGGCAGGGACAATTTGCTGCTGTTTTATAGCTTCTTCATCAAAATGCTGAGCACCTTCTGAGATTTTGGTACAGAGAAGCACTTTTTCTACAAATGTGGCAGGATTGTAAGAGCATTGCAAAACCTGCACTCCTTTTATAACCAGGGCCTGTTCAATTTATTGCACTCTAATATCTTAAAACAGACTGTTTTCCTTGTTAGTTTTTTCCCTCCTTTTTTTTTCATCTTTTCTTCTTGTTGCCTGTAAGTTCAACAATTCAGGAGTCAATAATGTATGTCAGAAGTTACAATAAATTTTATATGCATTTATTAACCTTTCATTTCTTGTCTTATATCCCATTAATGTTTTTTAAATTACTAAAAAATAACCATGAAAGGCAGATAATTTTTTCTCTGAAGATGGGAAAAGCCTTCATCTCACCCCCTTGCACTATAAGAAGAAAATAAAAGGTTGCTCTATCTACAGATCTAGAGATCTCACTAGCCTCTATATCTCAATTTTTAGCAATGTAGGAGTTCAGAAATACCTAGGAGAATGGGAATCTTTAGTATCTGTGCATGGTGGATGCAAGCTTATTCCGCTCTCCCCCACACACACACACCTTTTTTATTTTTCACATTCCTTTAGTGATACATTCAGATCATGGCAGTAAAGAAACTTCAGTTATCTCCACCATACCAAGGCTGCATTCTCTACAATGAGGTTCTGGATGTCCATGAGTGTTCTTCCCCCAGAGGTAATAGTGTTTTCACTATGTATTACTTTCTATATCAGACTGTCAGTGTATGCCACCAATAGCTTTGCTAATCACATAACCAAGCCAATCTCCTTTCTGCTATCCATATCCAAGTCCAATTAGCAGTTGTCACTGGGTTTTTTGTCACCTTCTGGTCTGCAAATGTGCTACAAATATCATGAATATGGAAACTGTTAAATCAGCAAATTAATCTGTTACTTCTCCAGAAGCAATTACTGGATTAATCCAGCCAGTTAGAGCCAGACAGACATAGTTAAAGTCTCATGTGTCTGCATAATATTGATCCACATATCTGCTGATCTTCAAGTCATTATTTATGCTACTATGAAAAAAAACAACCAAGTTTTATTTATCCTTTTTATTTCTATTAACATTGGAGTACGAAAACGTATGTCCAAAGGGAACACCTTATATTGACATAAGTTCCGTACTAAGGTCATCTCTGAAGATCTGAGCTATTGCCTGATGTACGTTATGCATTACTTATCATGATGAACAAATCTGTAAGACATATAACTCTCAAAACTGTTAGCTGAAAAAGACAAAGTACAGTTAAAAGACGTAAAACCTCTATGCTGATGAATACTTGCTCCCTTACATTTAATTTTGTAAATACATTTTTTGTACATTTATTCCGTCTGACAGGATGATGAATGACAGATGGGCATCCAGCACAATTCCATGGCTCCTTCCAAGAACTAAAGAACCAAAATAAGATTTTAGGGAGGTTTGAGAATCTTTTTATATACTTCTAGGTTGGGTTTCAGAACTATAAGCACTGATCATGCTTCTTCATAGCAGCCAGTGTCTGAAGGGGGCCTACAAGGATACTAGAGAGGGACTTTTCATTAGGGACTGCAGTGATAGGACAAAGGGTAATGGGTTAAAACTTAAACAGGGGAAGTTTAGATTGGATATAAGGAGGAAGATCTTTACTGTAAGGGTGGTGAGGCACTGGAATGAGTTGCCCAAGGAAGTTGTGAATGCCACATCCCTGGCGTGCTCAAGGCCAGTTTGGATGAATTCTTGGCTGACATGGTTTAGTGTGAGGTGTCCCTGTCCATGGCAAGGGGGCTGGAAGTAGATGACCTTAAGGTCCTTTCCAACCCTAGCCATTCTATGATTCTATGAGTCTTATTTATAGAAGAAATGAGTCTTCTGCATAATCATCTTAGTCTTTGGTGACTTAAGAATAAAACACCATATTTTAAAACTGGTGTTAAAAGTAATGAGACTTTTCAACACTTCAGTCAATAAAGGTAGCAGAACTGGAGCATTATGTTATCAAAAATTTAATATTATTCTATACCTATAATATTCTACCATATTATACAATTATCCATATTTGTGCAACTCAAGTTTCCCAGTGAAATAATATTATAACTAACTAAAACTACCCCTTACTGTGGTTCAGAGTTTATTTGCATAATTTCAGTAACCAGTGTTTTCAGATCCCTATCCTGTAGCTAATCATATCAAAAGTACAAGGACCTGAACAAATACTAGATGATATTTGCCTAAGCATACTTAGTTGTGAATATTCATATTTCCTTTTAGAATAAGGAGAAATTGTTCCATACTGATGGTCTTCTATGCAATAGCTTTCAAACACTATGCTACAAGTAGCCAAAGCAGAAACCACATTTAAATTAGAAGTTCATAAATCAGGATATAATTAGTACTACTTTTCCTTGAAGCCAAATATTAGCATATTAAACCAATATAACTAAGAAAATCACACAAGTATTTTGTAAATGTTATGGCATATCCAAACACAGTGTTCAAATATTTCAAATGCTTATGTGAGTAATGTAACAACCAAAGGAGAAAAGATGTGTGCACATAAGAGGCATCCAGAAAAACAAACAGTTGCAAGACAAAGGACAAGATAAGCAACAGGGACCACAAATATGAAGGACATCATAGCCAATACACAAGAAGTTGAAGTCCCAAAACCAAATATAAAATAAGTAGTATCAGGAGTAATTCAGATCCCCCTTTTGGAAGGGATAAAATGTGTATTAGAAAAACATCAAAGAGTAAGGAAGAGAAGAAGCCAAACAGCCTGTTGCAATTCTGACTCTTCCTGTCAAAGAGTTCTGAAGCCTGATCTAGCAAATTCTGGTTCCAGAAAGGTCCTTTCACCTCTCCCTTAGTCTCTTGGCTGTGACTTTTCTCTCTGAGCTTTTGCTTGGAGCTACTTCAGTTTGCTAACCTAATGATTTAATTTTGCCATGTCACTTGTTTGCTTTTTGTTTGTTTTGTCCAGCAAGATGTACTGACTGTGCTGAGGATCTGATGATTGCTGACACAGTACAGAAAGTAAAAGAAGGAAAGAGACTGACCTCTTTTAGTAGTTGTAAGCTGTTAGATTGACAAAGCTGTAATAGGCAACTTTTAGTGTCCCAAGTTTGCATCTATAGCTTGTCTGCATACAGAGTAATTCTAGTATGTAGCAAAACAATTTTAAGTATTACCCATAATTGTTTGTAAATACCATCACTTCAGCCATGTTAGCTGTTCTTCAATTAATTATCAGTCAGCTAGTTAAAAAGGTCACAGATGAGATGCAAAACCCATGTGAGTGACACATTTTGTAGCATCTTGATAAATATTGCAGCTATGATCTAAAAATGTTCATTGCATTGTAAGTACTGCTGCATCATTTATTAAAAAATGAATAAATAAAGTCAATAGACTTTCTGCTGCATTAGGCAATATTGTCTGTACCAGAGAGAGCTCTACTGAAGTTTCTGAAGCAATTATTTAGGGCTTTTTCACTAATTACATTTTCCTCCCTTTTCTCTCTCTGTTGTCAGAGTTGTTATTCCATGGTGTCATCACCCTCCCTTCTAGCTAAGTGCACATCCCTGCTTTTGATTTTAATTGAACTTTTATTGTAGGAGGGCTTTCTGAATCCACATATTAATTCTTGGCCTTGTCTTTTAAGAGTCATCTGCATAAAGGTTTGATATAATGTGATATAACTCCCTACACAATTTGTAGCTTCACTTACTTTTTCCATTGCCAAAATGGAATAAGAGTAAATATGCACTCAACCAACTGAATGTCAATAGCTGGCAGTAAGAAAATGAATGTTTAAGTTTCTGCTCCTCTGGAGTTTGCTTGCATGACTGGCACATTACTTAAGGTACAGAAGGACTTCAGAATCTAGAATAGCATTATTTACACACAGGCAAGGATGCAACAGGCATAAAGACAGGTACTGAAACTCAAAAATGCATAGGTTCCCACCTACCATGGTTCACAGTTAATATCACTGCATGTGGAGCTGACTAAAACTCTGTGTAATTCTACCCATACAGGAGGATTGATCTGTTTCCACTTTCACATGGTCACAAAAATGTAATTCCACAAGAATCCCACGTTTTTCTTATGGAGCTCAATTTTTTGTTAGATTCCCCTGCTGCCCAATTCCCAGCATGAATATTTCCTCTCTGCTTTCCTCCCACCCCTACCTGGAAGGAACACCTGAGAAAAACTACTAAATGATAAAAACTTGTAACTGGATTGAGTAGAAAAGATTTATGGCCTACTGCATAACTGAAGATCAGAACAACTTGCTGCACTGCTCTCATATCTAACAAACAAGCTTGCTCCCAGAGGTGGTAAAACAACAAATCACACTTAACTAATTAGAAGATTCTGCCATCTAGTGACTGGACTTGCTATCTGAAGATTTTGCACATCCCTTCAGCTGAGGTTTGAGGGCGTCTTGTTGGTTATAAGCAGCAGCTCAATCGGAAGTTTTCCTATCAGTAGACAGTATTACTTTTCCTAGCTGGAAATCATTTGCTGCCTATCCAATATTTATCTGCTATGATTGCTCACAGAAATTCAAATTCAGATATTATTTTTTTTCTCTCAATAGTAAGTCTCTGGAAAATAACCAACATCTATTCGCAGCACCCTATCTTTAACCTGTCTTGCTACTTGTTTCAAAACACCACTTTCCCTGGATAGGTCCTGACAGAGAGGTACTAATACAATATTAATAATATAACTATATGGCTATAATATGTTATTCTTTCTCTCATGGTGTGTTCAAAGAGATGACAGGTAGTTTTGGACAATCATCCACTCCCCATTGACAGCATTTTTACTTGTGATCTTTTCCCTGGCATAGCAAGCTATGTTGTTTGGAAGCCAAACATTTCTTAAAAATAATTTTCCATCTTTGATTTTAAGATTTCTTTTACCCCTCCCCTGTTTTGGGTTTAGAAATCTGTCATGCCAGCACCAAATTTGCTTCTTCAATGATAGGTAGAATATGAAACAGTTGCCTCCTCGGAGGTATTTCTGGTTTTGTTTTGCTGTTGTAGGTTGTAAAAGGGACTTTTATAAATGTTTTTTGTTAAATGAAAATATCTAAGACACTAGACCCACATTTAATCATTTGTAGAATAAAACTGGTAGCAAAAGGTACTTCTGTTTCTGTCCTCTTTTTAAATAACACCCACATTTATCATGATTATTATAAAAAATAGAAAAAAATCTTGATAAATTCATGTTGATTTCCTGAATACATTGGTTGCTAAAAATCAAATCACGGGAATTACATTTCAGATGACCTGCAAAAAATCTCACTGATATTTTATGACAAATAAATAGAGCTCAGCCATTGGAACATACAGAGGGATAACATCTCTTTTAAGGCATCCTCACCTGATTTTTCCCAGGCACTATGACAATAGCTGGTTATTCCACTCGTTGTTCCTAAAACAGTATGTGAGGGTGAACAGCACAGCTTGACATGGTACTTCCAGAACTATGTAGTGAGCAAACTGCTTTGCAGACTTCTCACACTGCAGCAGAATTGCTCTGGCTATCTGGTTGTTTCACCTGCATCTTCTTTGTTGCCTATCATACCCTAATACTGAGTGACAGTGATTAAGATTAGTATTCTCAAGTGGGGAAGAATATACAAGGTAAAAACACAAAATAGATTTTCTGTGCATATCCAAGTTACATTACTTAGAAAGACAATGGCCATAAAGATTGGGATGCTTCTTTCCCCTGTGCTTATACATTTCACTTTTCAAAGAAATTCATTTATCTCTAATTCAAGCCTAATTTGGGATGGTTTAAAAATATAGTAATCTTTTTCATTGAAGTAATGTAAGGAAGCAATTGAATGTGATTGAATAGCTATCACTTTCAGTTAGTACGTCCTTTGTACTATATAGCCTTATTCTTAGCCTCTCAAAAAATAGTGTATAAGCCAATATTAAATATCTGTGTATATGTGAGGAATATTACCTTTTTAAAAGCTTATTTTTTAAAAAGCAAAGGCACAAAATACCTTATATAAGCTTCAAATTTAGTATGGACACTGAAACTATGTACATTTGCCAGAAGAAGCCCAAGTCGGGACCTTAGGTCAGCAATGCAGGAGTTCACTTTCATAGTAAAACAGGAATAGATCTGTTCATGTTTGGGGGTGGGGAACCCCCAAGCCAAAACCAGATAAAAACTCATGACCCTTTTATTATCTTAACACTGTTGTACCAACTTCTTTTGTAAGATGGATTTCCGAGGAAAAAAAAAAAAAAATTGTAGCTAAATGTCTGATTGTCTGTGTTGTATCCATTTTGATACAGCTTTGACCGAGCAATGTCAGGCAGTGGGTTGTAGTCTATTGTGCTTGAGTAGAAGAAGATTGCCATGTTGAACACGGAACTACTAGGGCTTTCCTACTGCTGATCCAAAATGCTGCTTGAGCTCTGTCAAAATAATAAAGCACTCTTGAAAAGAATCAGAATGATACTTGTATTTAGCCAGCTAAACTAAAAAAAAAAAAAAAAAAAAA
>NDXB01005461.1:132694-148037 GCA_002631895.1 Agapornis roseicollis
TTAATAAGAAGTAGCCATGTGTGCTAAGAAAGTTCAAATTAATAAATTCAATATTCCTACTTACTTTTTAACTGAACATCTGATTTTGTTCTGGACAAAATTTGAAGAGAATTTGCCATAATTTGAAGAATATATAATTAATCTGTAATAAACCACTGCCATAGTCATTTGTTCAAGAGAGCAGATGTGGCTAGATAATTTTCATGAAATTAAGACATTAAAATTATAGCCATGTGCCCTCTTAAATTTGATGTAGAGAGGAATTAGAAAAACACTCTGAACGCAATAGTTAATAAAATATAACATAGAAAATACAACATTCACATAAACTGAACCCTTTCCTCAAATGAAACTGATATATAAATAAAAAATTAATAAGAAAGTTTCAATATGTTCTGTCAAATAACTTCATAATTTGTTAGACAGGGATATAGCTGCTCATTTGTGGCATTAAATTTTAGAAAGCAGATTTTTAGTTGCTGAAATTGGGATTTGGAAAGGACACAAGGTTAATAGCTCATTCCACAAAGGTGTATTTAACTGCTGTGTACCATCAATACTTGGACTTTGCATTCCATCTGAAAGATGATCTTCAGAGACAACATATGTCCCTTAAATACTGCCTGACTCGGAGTGTTTTCTTAAAACTCACTCCTGGCTCATTTTTATTTCATAAATCAAGTGTTTCTTTCATCAATTTTCTTTAATTTCTTCATTTTAGTAATTTCAATGCACACTGTATGAAGGTGGACAGAAGATTAAATATTAGTGCAAATCAATAAGAGAGAATGGTAGAAAGCCATTCTAAGAACATAAAAACCTGATACTAATAAGTATCATGTTCTCATTAACTGGACCGATGTGCAATACAACAAAAAATAACAGGTAGCAAACTGCAATGTTCTGTACTGAGAAACCAACCAAAAACCTTAAACTTATAAATATCAAAATTGCAAAATCATATAATACCAGAGACTTTTGTAAAGTCGCTTGATCAGTGATCATGATCAGCTCTGAGGATCAGAGTTAACAACCACAGACATGAACTACAGTGATCAGAGGCACAAGAAAGGATAAATATTACTGCTTTTTTGCTGACAAGTTATAAAATCTATGATGAATTTACAGCCTGCAAGCTGATGGGAAAGAGTGAGTGAATTCCTTATTTTGCTTTGTTTGCAAGCACAGTTTTTGCTTTACCATGAAACTGTCTTTATCTCAACCCACAAATTTTTGCACTTTTCCCCTTTCAGTTCTCCCTTCCATCCTTCTGGGAGTCAGGTGAGCAAGCATGTGTAGGGCTGAGCTGTCTACTGGGGTTAAATAACAACATGGTCATAGACTGAACTATGAAAAGCTGAGATAGTGTTTTATGTCAGTTCATTACTCAAAGGCAAAGATACAGATTGAAGATATGCTACCTTGCTTCTTAAGTTAAGCAGTCAGGGACAAAGTCATGGATTCATCTGTCCAGAATGCATTCAGCAGTGTAGATAGGTTTGTCCATAGCTGATTATGCTTCCAGCATGCACATACGATGCAGTGTTTCTTTTCTGCATGGTTCTGAAAGGAGGGTTACTGATTTATGTAAAAATGCAAATTGTTAGTTCAGGGAAGAAAGGCCCACTGAAATGAGGTATTAGCTGCAGCTTCTGTCCTTATTATTGTCACTGAAGAGCTTGAAGCAATCATAGAGCTACTTTTTGTGGTTTTAGATTTTACTTTGACAAATACATTAATTATTCAGTTATTGTTGTAGTTATTCAGAATCTTTGTTGGAAAACTTGATTAGGACAATAGGAATGGCAAAGAAATATTTGCCTTCTTCCTTGTCTGTTACATTAAACTGTTGGAACAAGTCCAGAGGAGGGCCACAAGGATGATCAGGGGACTGGAGCATTTCCCACATGAAGATAGGCTGAGAAAGTTGGGACTGTTTAGCCTGGGGAAGAGAAGGCTGCGTGGAGACCTCATAGCAGCCTTCCAGTATCTGAAGGGGGCCTATAGTGATGCTGGGGAGGGGCTCTTCATTAGAGACTGTAGTGACAGGACAAGGGGTAATGGGTTCAAACTTAAGCAGGGGAGGTTTGGATTGGATATAAGGAAGAAATTCTTTCCTGTTAGGGTGGTGAGATGCTGGAATGGATTGCCCAAGGAAGCTGTGAGTGCTCCATCCCTGGCAGTGCTCAAAGCCAGGTTGGATGAAGCTTTGGGTAAGATGGTTTAGTGTGAGGTGTCCCTGATTATGGCGGGGGGGTTGGACCTAGATGATCTTAAGGTCATTTCCAACCCTAACTATTCTAAGATTCTATGATTCTATTGTATTCCATCTGTTGTACAAAATGCCTTATATATCATGTTCTTTTATGTCATGTGGAGTCTGCCTACAAACGCAGTTCCAGTCTGCTAGAAATGAGTCAAACTAGGTAAAAACCCTTCTTTTTATTCCAATATTCTGCCCTGTTGGTTAGAAAGTTTTAACTCTGGTTTTGGGACTAATCTGATAACATTCCCTAGTGTAAACTGAGGACAAATGTCATCATTAGAAAAGAGTAACTGAGAAACACATGTTACCTTTATTCCAATTTCAGGACATAAAAACATCTGGAGTAGATTAACTGAAGGAATTGTGCAAGGTCATAACCTAGATCTAAGTTACTTGTTTCTTTCCTGGAAAATAATAATAATAATAAAAAAATAATTAAAAAATGGATGATACAAAATTCTGCATTGTAATAGCTCTTGTGGGAGCAAATACAAGAGGATGATTCAGGAGAGGCCAAGGACTGACTGCTTATGAACTAAATTTTCCTCTGTATTATACTGACAGCAAGTCTGGGTTGAGAAAATGGAAAATTATTGCAGAATAGAGAAGATTTAATTCCTATATCACTTTTTTTTTTTTTTGAAATTGTTTCAGCAATAATGTGTGTTGGCCTAGTTCTGCTCACTTACTTAATACTTATTTATACCTGCTAAGTATTTATTTATTAATGTTCAAAGAAAAAGGCTACTTCTGCTGGAGCTATCAAAAAGTGCCATTTTAGAAAAAGTTATCTTAAACTCATTTTGAAAAACAAAAAAGAAAAAAAAATTCTTTGAGGCTGGGGAAATAGTAGGATAGGGTCAGGATATCATCTCTGTATGAAGAAAATCTCTACTGGGGCAAGTAAAAGTACTCAGACTTTTCTAGACTCCTGTTTTTGCACTCCTTCTTACTATTTTGTCAGTGACTACTGGAAAACAGAAAACTTACTGGATATGAAACATGTGACTTCATAAAAATCACATTGAGATACTATGTTAAATAGTAAGGTCAATATATATTTATTACTTCCACTTCAATTAATAATAATGCCGAGATTGAGAGGTGGGACGCAGCTTGATGCAAGCTAAATGTCGTTTATTTTTACAAAAGCAGGTACTTATATAGAAAAGACAAACCCCTTACAAGAAAGCATGCTGATTGGCTACTGCCCCACGGCTATTACTAAGCTAACAAATTCTTTCTACTTATCTCTTAAGCAACAGTATAGGCAAACAATGTAACTGTAGAAAACCGCAGTCTCTTCACTCCTCTGCTACGGTCTGCTGGGAAAGCAGATGGCCTTCGTTCTTGCTGACTTCGTTTCTATTATCAGCTCCGCTTCTCCCAGCAGTTCCGCTTACACAGAGTTCTCCTCCAGTTTGTCCCATGGCTTATGTCCAACTAACTCCAGCAGGTCTCCTTTGATAAGCTGTACGGTGCTGGGTGTTCTGTCCAAGTCACATAAACCACCTCCTATATCCTTAGTATTTGTTTACAAGTACACTTCGTTAGAGAGTTAGCAACTTTTCAATAAATCTTGAAATTTAAAGATATTCTACTCTGCTCTTCTGAGACCTCACTTGGAGTATTGTGCGCAGTTCTGGTGTCCTCAACATAAAAAGGACATGGAGCTGTTCGAACAAGTCCAGAGGAGGGCCACAAAGATGATCAGGGGACTGGAGCATCTCCCATATGAAGACAGGCTGAGAGAGTTGGGGCTGTTTAGCCTGGGGAAGAGAAGGCTGCGTGGAGACCTCCTAGCGGCCTTCCAGTATCTGAAGGGGGCCTATAGTGATGCTGGGGAGGGACTCTTCATTAGGGACTGTAGTGACAGGACAAGGGGTAACATGTTCAAACTTAAACAGGAGAGGTTTAGATTGGATATAAGGAAGAAATTCTTTCCTGTTAGGGTGGTGAGGCACTGGAATGGGTTGCCCAGGGAGGTTGTGATTGCTCCATCCCTGGCAGTGTTCAAGGCCAGATTGGATGAAGCATTGGGTGACATGGTTTAGCATGAGGTGTCCCTGCTTATGGCAGGAGGGTTGGACCTAGATGATCTTAAGGTCCTTTCCTACCCTAACTATTCTATGATTCTATGATATATTAAGGTGCAAATTCTGAACACCTTCTTTTTAGTAGTAAAAATTTAAATATATCCATGCATGTCTGGAAAGGAAAGTATACTATTTATAGTTAGAAATAGTAAAAGCATTGTGCATCTAAGGTACAATAACAAATAAACAAATTCTTCCAACTGGGTTTTGTGTGACACCTTAACCTGTTTGGCCTCAAAAAAAGCTTCGACAGTTACATGACCATGCCTCAAAAAAGCAATACTGAATTGTTTTTCTTCCCTTCCATCAGTGTGAGAATAACATATGCTACAGAAATTCCATCCATTCAGATTATAGGTAAAATAAAATTTGGGAAGGACTAGCAGAAATCAAGTTGTAATTCTTGACTGCTATAGTTACACTGCTAGCATGGAAAACAGACCAATAGCAGCTACTAATAGTTCTCTTACATAATTATATGACTTCCATTGTCATATCTGACAATATTTGTTTGTCAGTGTTCATTAATGCAAATTTAACTGTAATCTGTTAAGTACTGTAGAAGTATACCTGAATAAATATAACAAATTGCAGCACTATCCTGTTGTTCCAGAGTTCTCTCAGGGATGTCCATAACCAGGAAGACAGAGATTTTAACATTTGTTACTGGAGGCCAAACAGAATTGTTCAGTTTTATGTATATTTGGTGCTTCAACGTAGACACAAACCTTAAGGTTTCATATTGTAATTTCTGCTATCTGGTAGTTTCATAATAGCTAAGAGTGAAAAAGCAATTAATTCAATGGTATGTCCATTGAGCAGCAGGTGGAAGCACTGGCAGTACTTGTTCTAAAACAATATTTACAGTGATGGAATTTAGGAGCAAGGCAGTCAAGAAGAAAATGACAGTTTCTGGTGGCATAAAATTTTAGATGTATTTATTAACTGAGATAGGTGTAAAAGGTGGATAGAGATTTCTATTCTAAGACTTCTGTTCAGTGACATGCAGACATCCTGAACAGAACATACATTCATACCAACACAGGCCCTGCCCCTCTGGACCAGTCAGGACCCATGCCATAGACTGAGGGAGCCAGGGAACTCATTTGACCACCCAGTGTCTCCAGTCCTTGCTGGTGGTCTGGCTTCTTTATGCAATGGTTCAAATGCAGGCTTGGACTTCTACACAGTGTAAAACTATGATAGGTAGATGTTCCCCATAAGCCAAAATATTTTTACTGTTTATTGCTTTCTAACTTGAATGGTTGGCATAAGCCACAAATGGCCACATTTTTCAAGTCACCCCAAGGTCATGTCTTTCACTTTCTTCTTATTTAATGACAATCATCCGTTGTTATCTGGTTTACTATCATATCTAAGTTTTTCATCATGCAATTGGAAAATAAAGCTTTTATGAGTATACTAGCTGTGAAAGAAAATGAAACTGAAAATAATGAGGACAAGAATTATTGTAGCATGCTGTTCTGAGCATGAAACATGAAATAGTGCTAATATGGAGGAAGTCAGAAAATAAGAGAAAGATGACAAAGTGTAACATTTAGATCAGAAGCTGCCACTCAGAAGAGTCCAATGTGGTAAATAATACTTCATGTTCGAATTGTATGAATTAATTACAGTAATTGAGGTTTTTTATGGAAACTTGATTTATCTTTCTGAAGAAAGACCTCTGCTGATGATCTGTTCAAACCACTTGCTTAGAACAAGATCAGCTCCAACATCAGATCAGATTGCTTAGGGTAATACCCAGCTGAGTTTTTAATATACATAGTTGAATTTTGTATATTACCTAGTAAATCCTTTCCTAATATGCTAGAAAGAATTTATAAGACTAAATTAAGAGATCCCAAAACCTAATCCTATTCACACTGAAAGCAATTATATCCTTCTTGCTTAATAGAAGTCTTTTCTTTTTAACCTGGCCTCCTGCATAGAGTTTTCTCAGACTTTCAGAAGTGAAAGAATACTGTCCTGGATTCAGCTTAAACCATGACTAATAGAGATAGGGATGAAATGGAGGGAAATCCACTCCAAATCTTGCAACATCTCTTAAATCACATCTTTAACTGGCTCAGGGATTTAGCTGGTTTTCTTGTAATTATTAAGCAGGCATTAGACGTCCTCTCCATTAGGGACTGTAGAGATAGGACAAGGGGTAACGGGTTCAAACTTAAACAGGGGAAGTTTAGCTTGGATATAAGGAGGAAGTCCTTTACTGTGAGGGTGGTGAGACACTGGAATGGGTGCCCAGGGAAGTTGTGAATGCTCCATCCCTGGCGGTGTTCAAGGCCAGGTTGGACAGAACCTTCTGTGATATGGTTCAGTGTGNAAGTCCTTTACTGTGAGGGTGGTGAGACACTGGAATGGGTGCCCAGGGAAGTTGTGAATGCTCCATCCCTGGCGGTGTTCAAGGCCAGGTTGGACAGAACCTTCTGTGATATGGTTCAGTGTGAGGTGTCCCTACCCATGGCAGAGGGATTGGAACTTGATGACCTGAAGGTCCTTTCCAACCCTAACTATTCTAAGATTCTATGATTCTCTGATTAGAACTGGAAGACAGTACCTATCAGTTAAATACATTCCCTGTGCAGATTTAGGCTTTAGTCTTTCTCTTGAATTTTTTTCATTTCCAAAAAGAAATTTTTTTTATGGCATGCTGCATAAAATATAATAAAATGTATAAGACTCCAACAAAATTCCTTTACAGAATAGATGAAAACAAAGCATGAAGTGATCTTCAGGTAAAGCAAAAGGATTATTTCTTGTGAATCATCAAATAAGAAAGAATGTTTCCAGTGTCACAGATGGAAGTATCAAGGTAATTTAAATGCTTATTGGGATTAGCAATTCAATGCTCCTGACAAATTTTATTAGAAAGGAAACAGCAACTGGTAGCAACTCAGAGGAGAGCTAGTGGATTTAGTCTGCGTTTATGATTATGAAATTGGCAGAAATAATCTGTCAGTCTTTTCTGCACTTCAGTTTGAGGGTTTTTTTGCATTTTTCTGTAATAGTGCAGTAAAACTATTTCTGTGTAAAGTAATGTAATGCAGTTGGATGCCAGAACTCTTGGTTTCCTGATACAGTCAAAAAACAGCTCAGATATCTTTCACTATTGTTATTTCCTTTTTATATATAAAGGTGCAAGAACATGTAGTAAAAAGCCAGAGTTTTTTATTTAGACATAACCTGAAGATCTCTTTCCCTTTAATAAGTTGTTATCTCAGTGAAGTAAAATTATTCTAATGTTTGTAATATAGAAAAGTTTTCCAATTAATGTATTTTTATTAATAACTTACCACAGTCAGTGCAAATTGCATTAACTCCCTCGAGTGATAAGAAGTTCTGGATTTCAAAGATACTGCTTTTTTTCTATAATCATTCATTTTCATGTCTTTTGTACTTGATTCAATATTCTTCATGCCTGTGTGACAGCTACATGCACAGTGTGAACAAATTAAGAGTTTAAGAGTTTGCCTGACAATATTTTCATCTAATAAAAACTGTATTGGAACAATTCATTACTATTGACATTTTTTTTTTTTTTTTTCACTAAAAAAACTTGTGTAGCTCTTTAACAATGGTGGACAAAAGCTTTTTCTTCCATTCCTCTGCCTATTCCTGTGTGGAAAGTACTCGGTTATGTCTTAAAAAAGAGGCAGATTCCAGATAGTCAGATGCCATGCCAGGTCGAACCATTTGGTTCTCAAAAAGGGAAGGTGATCAGAGGATTCAGCATTACCTCAGTGAAGTCCTCTACAAATCAGTTGTCCTTGGATCAAGCTCGTATTTTATATGGGCTGTACAAACCCAAGTAAATAGATAATTCCATGCTCCTGCAAGCTTACAAATGTTCCTCTAAAAGATTTACTAGGACTCTAGTAGGGAATCTGTAAGCTTTCAGGAACATGGGATTATATACACTTGTCCTTCAATGTTTATATAACATGAACATATATATATATATTCTTTTGAAACAAGGCGTTCATAATACATGGATAAAACCAACATAAAAGTACATTCCCTGAAGGAAAATTCTTTGAGTAAATGTAATTTTCTTTATTGTTTTTAAGGTGATGATGATGATGATTTTAAGATTAAGATATAATAAAACACAAATACCAATTTGGAAGCATTAGTTGTTCCTGGCAACCTTAAGAATGCATTATGCTTAATTTTTCTTTACCATCTCTGCAAAAACTTAGCAAGAGAGAAAGTAACAGCACATGCTTGCTGAACCAGTATACAGATCTGACCTCATTTTCCCCTTCTCAGTAACTATAAATTATCATTAAAATTATGGCTGTAGGTATGCTATTATCATGCACTGCATTTCAGATCAGTAAGAAATTCACCCTCACTACATTTGATGTTATAAAGCAGTGTATTTTAGCCCCAAGCAAGCTGAGTGTATTTCTCAGAGGACAGTTCTGTTTGTATTTTGAAACACTTGCACAAAGATTATCAAAGCAATAAAATATTTTTAACATAAATCAGCATCAGTTTAAAGAAAATACAGATCCCCTTGAGCAGAAGGAAGTATAGCAGACTTCATATAACGGAAAGACAAGTTGAGAAAGGGTTATTGGGAGAGGAGGGTGTCAAAATTACTTTTTTAACTCTATTTGAAATGTTTGCTTCATTTTCTTCTAATACAGATAATTTTTCTCCTGGTCTTTCTCTAACACCACACAGAGCTGCTGCAGCTAAAGTTGCAAGATATGCAACTTTACAGATACATCTGTAATCTTGAAGAAACACTTGGTAAGCTCCACTGGCATATCTAGCCATGAAGTGCTACTGTGTTATTCATTAGATATTCAGAGAGACTGACTGAGTGGAAAGATTTGGAAACCTGCATTAGACCTATATATGCATATAAAAATTCACACCTGAGAAGCTGTCTCTACTAAAACAAAAAAGGAGGGGAAAACAGTATTTCTGCTGATGGCTATGGGGTTTGGGTTTGCATTTCACCCCCATAAATCTCCATAAGTATCTCCCAAATATTTATGGAGATTTTGGGAAAGTTCTCGTCACTCAATGTACCAGAACCTTTCACCTGCATTGTGTTTAGCTGCCTGCTTCTGGTCTGTGAGCTCTAACTTGCAGTGGACACTATCCCCTTAGAGTAGGCATGGCCATTCACAAAATGGTGACCCGCATATTCATGTTTTTTAGAACCAGCTGAACTTTTTTAATTCAATGGATCTTCATAACAATTAGAAGATATGGACTTTTAGGTGCTAAAACAAAATGAGTGAAGACATCTTTGTTGCTAGATAATAATTTGTAATTGAAATAAAGTAAAAAACATTGCTTTATATTTTTGCTCTGTCAGCATACACAGTTATTAGTGTTGATAACTATAAGTCAATCTATGAATAGTCTTCCCAGGGAAGTGGTGGATTCCTCAACACTGGACACTTCTAAGAGTCATCTAGATAGGGTCATGGACCAACTTTTCCGCACTGTGCTTTTGCCAAGAAAGGTTGGACCAGGTGATCCTTGAGGTCTCTTCCAATCTGGTATTGCATGATTTTATAGAGTCAGTGAACAATCCACAGGATGCATAGAGATCATTGAAATATAAATTAGAGAAAGTCACTAATAACTTAAAACTACATCATTTAGAAGCTTTGGAAAAGACACCAGATTATATGAGGAAGAAAAGATGATCCTGATTTTGGGTAGCAAGATAAATTATTCTCTCTTGAAACCTGTGATTAACTATATCTATAAGAGTAGCAAGGGGAGACTTCACAGGGGAAGGAGATTCCAGCACTGAGTGTGATGGTGAGATGGCTTTTAAGGATATTTGTTTAATGACTATCAGCATAAAAGACAAAGGCAAAAGACTGGAAAAATAATAGATTAAACACAGAGATGCATAAACCGTGGCAAGCTGTAGATAAGGGACGCAATGAAGACTCAGGACAGGACACTGATGGATGGGGCAGGGAAGGGGCTGCTCATGCATAACCTCGAAGCACTTCACTTAGAAGGTGGTAACTGACTAAAAGAAGAGAAACGAGATTATCATAAGTCTTATAGGAAAAAGCAAGCTTAAAAGATGTTTTAAGGGATTGTGGGAATTGATAAAACTTCTTATGTTTAAGGGCCAAAGGCAGGGGAAAGGAGGCACTGAGGTATAATGAACATAGAAAACAAGTTGTGCATGAAAATATAGCCAAACTTGTGCAAGTAAACTTGTGTAAGTAAACAAATGGTGCATATTGGCCATGTTTGGTCTAGGGGTAGGATATTACTGGGACCATGGAATCAATTACTGGGAGGATCTCAGGTGCACACCAGTTATCTGAGTGACCCATTGTGTGGGAGGGTATGTAGGTGTAAGATCTGCCTGCATGCTTTAAGCCTGATCAGCTGACAAGTAAGAACAGGTTTAGGCCATTTGTACTGCTCAAGTTTACGTTTATGTGAATGTCACTTTTGTCTGTTTACTGCCTGTAAAGGTACAGCTCTTCTCTAGGCTGGTATTTTGGGATTATGTGTTTATGCTCACTCCTGTTTGGATCCTGCCTGGCTCCACCAGGCTGGGTCTGGAGCAACATCTGTGTCTGAAAGTTCATAGACTTGGGGTTAGTTAGCTGGGAAGGAATACTTCCCTGAATCTTAAAGACCCCTGGATTCACCTTCCCTGAGGAGGTGTTTCATTTGCATGTTTAAAAATATTCTTCATTTCTGTGTAGGTACTGACAGATTTACTCTTGAAGCATATGCTTTTAAATGAAAAAAAACATCAGGCTATACTAATACAAGTAAGCCTAAACTGTGCCATTTACAAGACAGGACACATATATATTCTACAAAGGGAGGAACAAACATAACATTGCTTTCATGAACATGTACTGTGGAAAACAAAATAGCTTTCTATTAATTATATTCAGGTATTAAAATCTGAATAGCTTTAGTAAGAAACTTTGACATATTCTTTATCCTTCTTCATCAAGACAGACAGAAACAGATACGTCAATACACTACAAAGATTTTCTTCAAGATAACTAACTCATGGGAAAGAACTGGTTAGCATAAATCCTAGGGGAGACACCATCCTTATAACACTTACAGTTCAATTTTTCAGATTTGAAGAGCCTTAAAAGGAGTCTTAAAACTGTAATTTATGGATTGTCATCTAAGGTGAATTTCTGGATCTCAGAAGTTAGTGAATAGCAATTTATGTGGGGAAGATGGAAAAATACTGCAATAACAAAAGGAATACTATTCCTTCTTATTCCCCTAACTGTGGCACTGATCTCTCCATCCTTCTGCTCTTCTTGCTGTGATCTCTTGGGAAAGGAAAAAACCAGACAAACCACCACCAAAAGACCGAGAGCTGACCTGTTGAATTTCATGCCTTCTACTTACCTAATATGCAGCAGCTTAAATAAAACTGTTTGGAAGTCAATAGGATGTGATGGTACTTCAACTGATTATCTGAATTTTACTCAGACTATCATTTTTAGTGGCTACTAACAGCTGGGCTACTCTCATGCTTATCAATTTGAGTTTTGTCAGTGAATTTTACTATTCTGACAATAAGCAGCAGAGCTGTTATCCAGGTGACCTGTCTGACCTGCAGTCCACAGAACACTGCTGGAGACATGGAAAACTAATTCTGACAGCTTGGGCTCTAATGAAGTTACGGTAGACAAGGTTTCTAGTTTTTACTAAAAGAAGATACAAGTGAAAAGGGAATTATATTTTGTAAGGTTCAAGAGAAATTATAAAGACAGTGCTAAGCATGACAGGATTTAAAAGTTCAGACAATAAAATACCAAACTGGACCTAAAGCAATACACTGTGTGGACTCTTTCCCATAAGATACAATTTACTTCAAAATAGTTCAACTCATTGTCTAAGTTCTTGGTGTGATTTCATACATGTTCAAAGTTTGCTAAATAAAATAAACCATCTTTCAAGGAATAATACAATTATTATTTTTGGGGGGTTTTTTGAGAATCACTGAATGGTTCCTTGCCCCATGCTTTTCCTAATCTTCCTTTTGCTGCTAATATACCCTTCTCTGCATCACTTTCTAAATTGTACTCCAGCAGTTTTAGCTTTTCTAATCCCATCCCAGTATGCTCAAACTGGAGCTCCCTTCGGGGTATTAGGAATGTTAACTATCAAAATTAATTGCTTCTACTGTTCTCAAGTTTTTCAATTTTCAGTTGTAGTGCTTTAGTGAAAAATGAAAAACCAACTGTCTCAACTAAGGGTATATTTTGTATGGCTGGGTCTCTCTTGAAGTGCTTTCTTAATAGATTTATAATCACACTTTTTGCCAGTTAGGACACTCTTCCATTGTAGGACACTGTTAGTGTTACACAATATATACTAAACCATGTCTTACTATCAATAAGGGAAGGCCATTCTATTTTATTTGACTAGTTATTTGAGGTTTTGTTGAATTGTCAGAATCATATAGTCATATGCACTAGAAGTCAGAACAATGATAATCAATTTTATTTTCTATAATGATGTTGAATGCTTAAGCAAATATGTTGATTAATGGAGTATTTCCTATTGGTTCTGAAGGTAATTAATTATTTTTAGTACAATGTCTCTCAGATATTGCATAACAAACTTTTGAAGTGAAAGTGGTACTGAACATAAAAGCAAAATGAAGATCTCAAGGGGAGCTGTTTTAAAGATATTTATGTATGTCACAAATCTATTGTCCTTGATCAAGAAGGACCATTTAAAGTAACTGCTGGCATAAAGTACCTTTATCTGTGTATACGGTTTAAATAGGTATTGTAATGAGGAGAAACAAAACTGAAGAGCCAAATGGGAATTTGCAGACTGTAATGTTGAATGTTCTGATGGCATCAAGTGGATTGCACTAGATTTGTATGACTTGTATATACTCAAACTGTATTGGCTTAAATAATTTTTTCAAGACGTTTTCAAAATTAACTTTTCTTTTTGTTTCAGAATGACGTATTTCAGTTTAAGCAAGTAAAAATCATGAAAAAAATTACCTTAAGGAATGCCAGCTTTATGCAAATCATCTTCTTTTTCACCAGAAATCATCAAAATATGTACTTCGATCAAAGGCCATCTTCATTCTTCCACCTATCATGCATTTTTTCACTAAATTATTCTTTTCCCATATCTGATTTCAGTGTAATACTTTTTCTGGTTTTAGCTAATTAAATTTTGGCAGGTCTTGTGCATTTTCAGTTGTTCAATCTCTATCAATCACTTTAATTGGAGCAAAGAAGTAGCAGCTTGCATGATCTTGCTATTCAGCCTAGTCAGCTAGGCTGTCAGTAAGTTAGATTTTACT
This sequence comes from Agapornis roseicollis, assembly GCA_002631895.1. Classification (NCBI taxonomy): domain Eukaryota; kingdom Metazoa; phylum Chordata; class Aves; order Psittaciformes; family Psittacidae; genus Agapornis; species Agapornis roseicollis. The sequence goes on from NDXB01005461.1 coordinate 146,391, forward strand.
TGTTTTCTATTTTATTTATTTATTTCACGCAATATTAGTGGAATTGTAAGGGCCCGTATGATTTAGAGCTACTCTTTTGAGTGAGGAGCTACAGGCAAATTAATGATTATTATAAAGTAATATGGAATATGATTTCAGAAGTGTCAGCTGCGTTTTAAAATCCCAGAAGTCGATTTTTACCCCCTTTATCTCTGTTGTATGCATCCAAAATGTGTTAAGATAGCTGAAACTAGTCATATTGTTGCATTACACATTTGTACATTTGCACATTTTGTATCTGTTCCTACCCAGCTGATGAAATTTGAGTGCAATCATAAGTTGCTGAAGTGTGACCCAGTTCTGAAAGACAATATTCAGTAACCTGAACTGAAAAATCATGTTATATTACTCTGTTTCGCAAATTCTACCTCCCTTCAAGGAAAAGAAACTGCTACGAACCATTACTGCAACTATCCATTCTCAAAGCACTTGGAGTTAGAAGAGAATTGCTGCTATGAAGTTAAATTAAAAGCATTGTGCAAACATGATACTAGAATCTTGCAGATTTGTTTGCAAGGCTGATTGTTTGCAAGGATGGTTAACTTAATTCTCTACCTATTCCTCTTCATGGGCTTCCCTCTCAATGTCAAATCTAAACTCATTAAGTGCTTTTCCAATATCAGTGTCAATTCAAAATTGACAAACCCTCAGGCTGACAGAATGTTGGGGACTTTATATAGGGAAGCAGTGATGAATCACATGCTATTTAGCATAAACTATAAACAATACATTCCATTAAATAAGCCTTACCAATGAAAATATATCATACTATCATACTAGACAGTATATCACTATCTTGCTGCCTTGTGTATTTCACGCAATAACCACACAGTCTTAACTAAACAACTCACGTCTCTTGCTGTCTAGGTTAGTTTTGCATCTAGAGATAAACAAGCTAAAATATGCTGAAGTTTGGTTTATTCCTGGAATACTTGGGTAAATTTAGGAGAAACATATGGTGAAACAATCTGGATCTATTAATTTCAGTGATAAGTCTTTATCACAGATTCAAATATTGTATTTCCCAATATATTGTCCTCTACAAAATTAAAAAGTTTGCCTAATGCATGACCATGACTAATGCATGAAGTTCAAATAGTCTTAAAACTTCCAGAATCAAAACCTGGTGTCCTGGAGAATTGTATTAGTTATGCTTTCTTTACATCACTCACTCACTCACTCACTCACTCACTACCTTTCAATTTTGCCATCACAGAAAGAGATACAATGGTGAGGTCAGTGCCCTTTAAGTTGCCCAGAAGATATAACTTATCAATCATACACATTTCATTTGACACCTGTGTACTGTTTTACACTAATCGAACACAATGATTCTCAGGCATAGGTTTGACAGTGACAGCTGGAGAGGGAAGAAAAGTGAATTTTCTTCTCTAACATGCAAGATGAACTTTAACTGTTCTCACTCAGCTGTTCATAGTGTATGAGGATTGTTCCTTTCCACTATCATATTCTGACGTACTTGTTCTCCAGGATTTAAAAGTGTATTTGCTGACTTCAATGGATTTTCTATTGGACTATTCATGCAGTGAACCTAATTTTAGGGTTTTCTTAGTTTTGCTTTTTCTTTTTTTTTTTTTTTTGTTTGTT